>JAGPOY010002868.1:19029-33086 GCA_018983105.1 Silene uniflora
AGGCTTAACACTCTCAAGGGCAAACCACTAAAAGAATTCTAATACCTCAGCAATTAGTTCGCCACCGAAGTCCCCCTTACCTATGGAGTCGAGGTACGCTCGTGTAGGGTCATTCATACCCTGAATAATAGATAAGCAGATCTGAAGGGCAGACACAGTTCCATGATGTAGCGTATCCAGCCACTCCTTGAACCTGTCTATGTAAGCACCAAAAGATTCATCTTCACCCTGTGGAAACTGGATGAAAGACATTAGAACGGTCTCACTTGTTATGGATTGTGTTGACATCTAAACATACCAAAGCAGTGAACTGAAGAGATAAAGGAATTGAGATTGAGAGAATGAGAGCCGAGGGGAAGGGATGGAAGATGCTGTGTTTGTGAGATGAGGAACAAGGAAAAGTTGGGGCAGAGAGTAAAGGTAAGGAGTGTCTAGGTTGGAACGAGCGGCTCAGATCAGAGGAGCAAAGATTGGACGGATGAGATGCGCTACTATTCATAAGACACTATTCTTAAGGGGCAATTAAATTGTTGAATTGTTTGGAAGCAAACAATAGGAAGTTCTTGCATTTAGGATGTAAAATAAAATAAAAAAAACCCTAAATTGGAATCTGGGTTCGCAAAACCTAGAGATTTCGAATCAGATGAAGATGCGGAAGGGAGTAAAGATCTTAAGAGTCACATTAATGAATGGGTGAGAAAGTGAACTGGAGAGATAAAGGAATTGAGATTGAGAGAATGAGAGCCGAGGGGAAGGGATGGAAGCCGCTGTGTTTGTGAGATGAGGAACAAGGAAAAGTTGGGGCAGAGAGTGAAGGTAAGGAGTGTCTAGGTTGGAACGAGCGGCTCAGATCAGAGGAGCAAAGATTGGACGGATGAGATGCGCTACTATTCATAAGACACTATTCTTAAGGGGCAATTAAATTGTTGAATTGTTTGGAAGCAAGCAATAGGAAGTTCTTGCATTTAGGATGTAAGGATAAGGATATAGACACTAAAAACAAGTTAAGTACAATTAACAATTGCATTGTGCTAAACATATACGAAGTATGGAGTATATTTCATGCATAAATGTTGTTAGTACTGTGTGTCAGTCGAAGCTTGTACATAAACAAAAATACATAAAATTCTATTATTAACTAAATATACCGTTGTCAATGGAGTATATATCTATCTATATATACTTAAAAGAGGATGTTTTCGAGCGTTTTGATTGGTCATTGCTTTCGAACGATATTATTGGTTCAAGTTTTGTGAATTATTTAAGTTATAAAATATTTAAATTAGATAAATAACACTTATACCTAAAAAAAAAAGATAAAGTTTTGATTAAATTAAACGTAAATAACAAAAGATAATAAGTTTTATTTAAATTAAATGTAAATATGAAACGCTTCTCTCCTTTGTGTGCGTATTGATACGTAAGAATTATATCAATTCATGTGACCTTTCCTTTCTTTGCTTCCAAGCCTGTTCTACATGCATATTACACCGTAGTATATAATATCGAGATTGTTATCAATTCTTCCTTTATACTGTACTTAATAGTATCGTTGTTGTAATTTAAATGTTTATTTTAATTTTCTTATGACGTTTATATTTTTATGTTTTTCAGGATTATAGGACTCGACGATTATTGCTTGATACTCCGGGCAAGATTAATAAATACAAGTCAAATCCGATGATTAGAAGTAATATGACTCGCTTTAGTTTATTTTTATTGAAATAAGAAGATCAAGTCTCTCAATAAACGATATGAGCATGGTTCAAAATCTCATGCCAGGCCGAGTTGCATTGTATCAGCCGTGTTGTATCGGATTTTCATTCTACCGATACGAGATATCGCACGAGAAATCCCCAAGAACATGGACTGATATGCAATAATAGTATCGGAGAGATGCTAACACGGACGTTCTACCTATATGGCTCCGATTTGGACATGTTTAGCCAACTACTAAGATAAATTAAAACATATATCATGATAAAAGCTAAAAAAAATTTGATATTGAATAGTTAATTATTATCTTAGGGAGTCCTGTGTGATACATACCCATGTTCTTACAAAAGACAATTTGAAATTGATTTATACTCCGTATTATTGTAGATGTTTTGCCAATATTTTTATTATGCTAACACTGATGTTCTACTTATATGGTTCTTTTCTTATGAACGGGAGTACCAACGATTGCTTATACGTGAAGTATGGATTACGAAGTACCTTTAGTTCTATTGTGTATTCGTGAGATGACGAGGACATGGTTTATTTGTACATTACAGTAATTATTGTATGAAGGTTTATTTTACAAGGGATATGAGTATGTACTATGCTATTGTAGTATTGTGTAAGAGTTTTATTTCAAATTTGAAATACTCATCTACAATAGGTGGGTAGCATTACCCAAAGCAACCTAAAAAAGCATTAACAATTCCTAAATCGTTATTTGCAGAGTGTACCCAATTTTTAGATTAGTATAGCTATTTAAGATTATATTATAGATTTTGATTAAAATATCATTCACAAAGAATAAAAAAAGTAAACAAATGGATTGATAAAAGGAAAGTAATTTATTATTGGCTCATCCACGACGAGTAACAACCACCGTGTTTATCTTTTTGTTATGTTCCACACGGTTTTTTTGTATGAATAATTTAGCATTATCAATTTATTTAGGGATGTACTTTTTCACATACGGATTTTACTCTTTCACATACGGTTTTTACGATTATACCCTTGTCATTTTTTTTTTCACTCATTCAATTGGTTTTTCTCAACTCCCTTTCCCTCACCTACCTTCACTTCCCTCCGTCCAACATCTTACTCTGACGACCCGTGCTCCAATGACCATGCTCCGGCCGACCCCGACGTTCCTTTTATCCGACTACCCTTGTCCGGCTTCCTCTAAACTTGCAGCTTTTCCTCCGCACTCCCCTCTCCCGCATGCTCCTCCGCCAGTTCTACCACCCCGCTCCCTCAGGTGACCACCCATTTCTCTGCCTTCCCTGACCCTCCCTCCCTTAGATCTGCCTTACCCAGCCTCCCTACCACCACCATTACCATTATTATTATTTGTAAAAGTGTAAGAGAACCAAAAAAAATCAGCCTCTCCCATTCTCATTTTCTGCAAATTACTGTGTTTGGTACTTTGAAACCTACAAACAGTCGTAGCACCACCATTTGAATGCATTTTTGTGACAATCATGTGTTTGGTACTTTGGGACCAAAACAGTTGCAGCAAGTCGACAATTTGGAACCAAATTAGTGCCAATCAAGTGTTTTAAACATGCATAATTGTATCTAAATACTTGCAGCAAGTTTGGAGAATCACCAATTGATAAACGTAAACCCTAACAATTTTAACATTTATTAATAATTGATAAACAACAAAATTAGTTCACTAATTGAAAAATCAAATACATTATTCAATCAAGTTTTTAGAACAATTGGATTCGATTTTATGGGAAAAGGTACATATAAAACTAATTTTGTTTAGGTTTAGGTAAAAGGGTATCATGTGGAAAGTTAATGAAAAAATGTATGTGAAAGAGTAAAATCCGTATGTGAAAAAGTAATTCCGTTTATTTATACAATAATATTTTAGAATTAGATAAAAATTGATATAATTTTATTAGTTGTATCCTACACGTAAATTAATATCCCATGGACAATTTTACTTAGAGACAACTACAAGAGTCCATATAAAAAGACACTAATACAACTCATGCATGTTACTTTTCATGATTTTAGTTTCCAAGGCTTTAGTTTACTCTTTTTCTCCTAATAAAATACGTATTTTCTACTTCTATGCAAATTTTGGTGATTTTAATGCTTTTAGTTGTCTTTATATATCAGATATATTTATTATATCGGTTTTTATTTAGGGATATTAGTGGTAGTGCGTTAAATTTTGGAGAAAGAGGACAATAAAAATGGGATGGAGAAACGTAAATAAAATATTCCTTACCTCATAATAATATGTACTAAATGGCGTCAATAGTTTTGAGAAAAATTGAAAGAAGAAATGGACAATAAAAATGAGATGGAGGGAGTGATGCATGAGTAGCTTCATAAAAGTCTTGATTAATCCGATCCTTCTTTTTATCTCTACATAAGACATTTCTCTGATATTTTAGAAACCGTGTCAACTATTTGTTTACTTTGAACTTACAACTTACAATGAATATAAAAGGTAAATAAATAGATGATAAGATAAAAAGAATATATTTTTATTCGAGCGCTACAAGTCTCACTTGTGACAAGCTTGTGACGGGTGGATAAAACAAAAAGTAAAATGGATAGGGAATCACAAATACTTTGTCTTTATCATTTCATGTGGGTTTTATTTGACTCGTCATAAGCTTGTGACGAATATCGGCCGTCATAAATGAGAATTTGTGATTATGATATTGCTTGATTGAGCTTATTTCATTATTCTATATCTCTGTATATTTTTTTTATTTATGGTTGTACACTTATACTGGCTTGTAATCCTCGTATTCCATCAAATGGCGGAGGAATTTATTATAATAATCTTCAATATTCACTCCTTCGATTGTTATCGCATCACCCTTGGCTACCATGGAAAGTAGTCCTGCAAGAAATTAATATTGCGTAAAACGGATTTATAATAAATTTCTCTAATGAAGCTATTAGAAAATACAAGTAACAAAGATAAGAAAATAAATTGTAATTTAACCATTAACCAATCTTTTTTATAAGCTCGCACCCTATAAGTGTTTATGAATTGTGAACTGTGACCATGTGAAAAGTTAACTATAAAATAAATTCCTCAAATAAACCCTTTGCTTCCGTCTTTAAATGAGAATTTGTGAAAGTGCTAAATGCCTTGAATTAGGAGGTATTCCTTGATGGTATGGGGTGAATTTAGAAGTAAAATTTTGTGGTAGTGAATTTTTTTATATTATTTTAACTTATGTTAAGGTCTATATTTATTATTTAAGGATTTTGTGTATTAAAAAATAAAAATCGACAATAATAATCATTTTTTAAAAATTTGGGGGTTTGAGTGCTACCATTTGCTTATTAGCTAGGTTTTCCATGAGCAATTCGAGACAATTTTATATGGATAAAACCAATAAGTACTCCCTCATATTCTTTCCTTCTTGATTATTTGTTTACCTTACACTTGGTATAAAGACTAATGAAAAAGGAGAGAGTCAATTATTGGAGGAATAATAGACCAACCAAATTGAGTGTGAAAAATCAAATTATCCATCAAAAACATTGCTAAAATAAAAGGTAAACAATTAACTAAAACATCCCAAAATAAAATAGGTAAACAAATGATAGAGACAACGACAATACAACGCCATTAGAATGGGAAATATAGCAATAACATCAGTTGAAAAAAGCCTTAATTTTACTAGTCCACTAATTCAATAAGATAAAGTTGTTTTTAGTTTTTAAATTGGTTTAATTTTTTTACGAGAAGTTGAATTAAAAATGTACCAGGCATATCACAAGCAACTTTGAATATATCTTCCATTTTTGAAGGGTCTTTAGCTCTGCAGGTTAGTTTCTGCATCCAACACCACACATATAATAGAGTTTCTCACAATAAATTCATCGACATACTATATTACAACTTAAAGTACATGGGTACGTTCGTTATAAAAACAGGTGCTAATTAAAAAGTTACAGTATTTTAGATCATGCAATTGCAGAGTAATAAAAAGACTATGAACTAAAGGAATATGAAAAAATAAGCTCATTTGTTAGTAATTTAATGAGAAAATATCTCTAATTTATATTTAGTCATACAAATTTGTAATTTATAATAAAATAATCAACATAAAACCTCACCACACTTCACCGAATCTTTCTTGCGTCCTCCCTACACACAAGGGAGGAGCACCTAAATATTATAAACTACTCCCTTGTGTGTACGGAAGATGGTCCTCCGGGAGTCCGGGAAGACGCAAGAAAAATTCCAATTCACCATTGTTTTCCTACTATCTATAACATATACAGAGTATTCCGTATTTATTTGTATAAATACAATAGTCTCATACAAAACAAACTACATGCTAATTAACACAATCACACCTCTTAAAATGAAGTAGAAGTGAGTTTTTTGTAAAACTGTTCTAGGAATTACGATAAAGCACACTCCCTTGTCATGATCATCTGTTTACTTTTGATCTTGACACAAAAACCAAGAAAAAGGGAGGGAACCGCTCTTGGGTGGGGAAGTTATTGAGTGACAAACTCACAACTGATAAATGACAATAGGTTATACTCCCTCCTACCCATAACTAATGTCCCATTTGCCAATTTTGTTTACCCACACAAATGTCTCATTTGACATATTTATGACTCTTCTACCCTTTACTCTTTTCATTATTAACAACTCAACCCACTCTTACCCATTACTTTTCATTATTTAACTCACCTTTTTCTTACACTCAAACAATACTTTTCATTATTTAACTCTATTCCTTAATTCTCGTGCCCCTATCCAAATGGAACATTAGTTATAGGTAGGAGGGAGTACATAGATATGATCAAGTTATCCTTCAAAACATTCTCAATATATAAAGATATATTTCGTATAAATAAATGAATAAGACACTCAAAATGAAATAAGTGAACAATAACTGAAACAGAATGGTAGTAAAATCTTATGACACATATTTTGTTTGATACCCTTATTAAAAAAACGTAATGATTAATGGAAGTTATTTTGCTTAATGAAATGAATAAGTTTACAAACCATTACTCGTATTATTTTCTCTGGAAATTCGGTGGATGATGTTGTCGGGCGATCATTGCCCACTGTCTTTTTCTTCATTTTGCTCAATACCTTCTTCAATTTGTTGCTCAAATTGTCTCACGTAAATTTACCTCAACTTTAAATTGTCTTTCTCGAAAATTTGTGAAATACAAGTGTATGATTTTTAATTTGATAATATATGATTTTATATACAGATGAAATCCCTAAATATTACGGAGTACGTGTTCATTATACTTTCGTGATTTGATCATGCGTAGAAAGTAAATGTTGAGTATGTGATTGTGACTCTATACGTATGTGTCATTAGTGCATGGTCATTATTATTATTGTTAATAAATACTGTAATATTTAGCAATAAAAAAAAATGCATGATTGCACGAGTAACCTTTATTTCAAAAGTGGAGTAATTTACAGAGTACTAAAGGCAACTTAATGGATAGATCTTTTCCAAATTTGGTTTTTTCATCCGCAAGAGTCAAAAATCGAGCCTTTGACTATTTATTCAAAAGATAAGGGGCTTAAGGCCTTTACAACCAACTTTGGTAGCATGCATGAATATAATGGAGCTAGGTATTTATGTGAACTATGCCACGATAGAAAGTATTTAAATCAATTGCAAAATTAACTCTTTTGTAAGATCCCATTTCTTCTTTTTTCCCCATTGTGGATGAATAAGAGAAGAATGTGCCTTTCTTGCAAAAAAAAAAAATAAAGAAAAAAAATTGCAAAAAAAATTGTATGTAAATTGTAAAATTAAGTTAAATTGAATAGACTTGTAAGTAGCACTCTCGAATTCTGCCCCAGCCCGACCCGTTTCGCAGGGTTAAGATCTGAAAATTTCTACCTAGCGATCCGAAATTAATTATCAACCTTTTGCAACTTCTCATACGAATCTCCTTTACATATGTTTCAAAGGACAACCCTTTCAGGCACAGAGTTAGTGCCCATAAATTTTGTTAGCCCAATAAATGAGAACCCATGTTAGGGCTTGTTTTTTTGGACTTAATTTCAGCTCATTTCAGTCCAATTTAACTCTATTTAGTTTAGTTTAGTTCAGTTCAGCTTTTCTTTCTTTATAAATTAACTCATACTTCGCTTCAATTCAGTTCAGTTTAGCTCCATTAAGTTCAGTTCAGTTCAGCTCTATTAAGTTCAGTTCAGACATTTCCAGTCCAAAAGAACAAGGTCGTCTGTACCTGGTAAAATTAACCAAAATCCTAATAACCCGATCAGTACCCGAATCGATGTCCGAACTTAAGGCCAAAACTCGAATTGACCCGATTCAATGTAATCGGACCGAATGTTTATTATGTTCACAGATTATTAATCTATTTGCCATATGGGAATTAATTTCCCATGAATTTACAAAACACATGAATTGGTAGGTAACGTCACTTTATTTGGTTGCTTTAATCTATTTTATGCAGGTAACGTCACTTCATTTGTGGACTTAATAATCAGAATTTGAAATACAATAAACGATTTAGTTTTCCGCTACAACATACGTTCATCTTCCAACAAGCAGAGCAAGGGAAGATTATCCCATGATTCATTGATTCCTAAGTTGTCGAATCGATCCAAGTTGAACTCATATATGTTAAACCTCTCAACCCCAAGCTTCGGTCCTACAAGTAGCCGATTACAAATTTTCATTTATTAAACATGGAAACAAGATGAACCTGACATTACGAGATTGCATACAAACATGCATCTTTTGTGAATTGTAAGAAGGTCACTAATGGAGAAATAGATGAACGTATCTTTATTATAACATTGTGCTATGAGGATACTAAAAGAGTATAAATGGTCGTTTGATATTCAAAACTTCCATTATTATTAGTTTTGTGAAAAAAATACAGTTAATTATTACTTTGCTAATTTAGTGCAAACCAATTCAATAAGATCTACTATATTAACCTTAAAAAATAACAGTTTAACGTAATAAAAGATTTATTCCACGGATTAAAATAAAATAATTATAATATTAACCTTAGAAAATAACAGCTTTTGGAATATTAACCTAAAAAAATAACAGTTTTTGGAAATACTACTCTGAAAAGATAATAAATTTTGTAAATATAAATCTAAAAATGAATTCATATATTGATAGTTTTTAGAAATACTAACCTAATAAAAAATCAATTCCACGAATTAAAATAAAATAATTATAATATTAACCTTAAAAAATAACAGTTTTTGGAAATACTTACTGATAGGCTATCGCACACCTAACAAAAATACGCTAGGCACAACAAATTAATGTAGTAATAAGGGGTCGAATCCACAAGGAAAAAGGTGATTATAAATGAATTGCTATGGTGAATTTCTATCAAGATCGAAATAACGATTGAGATTTGGTTTGATTAAAACAATATGAAAGATTTGACGTAAATAATAATAATTAAAAGAGTCCAAGGGGATTGGGTCACACATGCAAATCATATATAAGTAGCCATGCCAATATTAAGAATAAATAGTAAGAACAACAATTGCTTAGGAACAAGGATTACCCATTTCACAACATTAGCATTCCCGATAATAATATCGTCCATAGATTGGGTCCTAGAGTCTCTCGTCTACTAGGTCACTCTACCATCACACGCAAAGTCTAACTCGAATTCCGTGTCTCTCGACTTATAGAATGAATTAACAAACTTAATCAATGAATATGACCACTAAACAAAGATTAATCATATGAAAAACGAGCATGCGATGGAAGCAATATGTTAGAACTATTTTTTATCTCGATGTTGGCATTTTTAATATATATTGTATTGCATGGTTCCCCTACCTCTTAGACAAAATAGACTACTCGCTCATTATGTAATTAAAACTAAAACTATATAATGAAATAAACATAATGGAAATATAATTGTAATGTAATAAAGGTTTAGGATAAGAAATGATATTGTAAACTACTTGTAATGAAAATGACATGCAAATAAATAACAAATTGATAAACTAAATGATGAAATAAACTAATACGAGAGTTATAAAATGCGAAAGAGAAAACTAGATGTAATAGTTACCACGATGAAGATCGAAAACTTGAAAGAAAAATAGGAAAACCGAGAAATAACCAAAGGAAATTGTATTAGAACTTGAATGGAAATTGTTATAACTATTGAAAGATTACAACTTCTAACAAGATAATAAGAGAATATGAGAGTTTCTAAGTGTGTAAGAGTGTGTGAATGAGTCGTACATACCTCCCTATTTATAGTAAAATAGGGAGTGAAACGTAAACAATCGAAGAGAAGCCAAATGGACCTAGGTCTTGGTCGTTCCAATCGGGATCACCCGTCCCGATCGGGATCGTAGCAATTCGGGTATTTTGTGATTAAGGCTTGATTAATTGCCTATTGAATCCAATGTGTGCCATAATGAGGGTGATTAATCACCCGGTTAATGCACATTGACCTAGGAATATGATGATAGCCTTCATGCACTTTTCTCTTCATTTTTGGACTTTCTAAATTGGGCTTGACTTTAGTTGACCATTGTTTTATCCTAAATTTGCCTGAATGAATCTGATAAGCTTAGAATGAGGACGGGGTATCTAGCTCTAGTTTGTGAATGCAATATTAAAAGAAACAAGTAGAAAATGGAAATGATTTTATTAGATATATTTCTGAACAGTACAATACAATTAATCTTGTTGAATATTATGGAATTACAGTATAGTAGTATGATATGCTTAGGTGAAAGTGATCGTCCCTTTTACAAATGATCTTCTTACTATTTATATGGTCTTCCTTGTGAACGTTCAATTCTCCAACGTTCACCCTGGATGCTGTTAGGTCGTTCCGGATTAATAGGGCACGCCTCCTATTAATCCGCATTGACTTGTCAAACCTCAATCTTCCACTCACACGTTTTCTAATGCTCATTAGGGTTTTGACTGGGTCTTCCTTAAATGTAGGTTCTTGACTCCCTTCCTTAGATGTGCTGTCCAGGGCAGATGAGCTGGAGGGGACTCTTTCTGTACCTGCTTAGCTTTGCCTTTACCCTGGCTGGAATTGGCCTTTGTTTTATGACTTCTGACATGTATTTGTCCGGACTGTAGCCATGTTGTTCTCCTTATGCTGCCAGTCTAATTTATAACCTGACCAGGCTAATATGGGCTCAACAATTGCCCCTTGACATATTATTCATGTCTGATCAGGCCAGGAATATTATGTCAACCTGTCCAGAAATAAAATTGCAAAAGAATTCATTGCTCAACTATCCGTTGGGCTGTGACTGTTCATTGTCTGACATTTACGGTTAACGGCTAGTTGAGTGGGCCTTTGGTTGGAGTTTGCTTGCCCCTAGGGTTTTTACCCGTTAAGCTTGACATTTCCTTATAAATAGGAGTAGACGAGGTTTTTGACTCCCACCACAACTCTTTTACTCTAACTCTTTTCTTCTTTGCTTCAAATCCACAAAAATCTGCAAGTATTCAATCTCAATCCTTTCTTAAAATTAGTTCTGTTCTCAGAAAAACAAAAAAAATTTCTCAATCAAAATATTCTCCAAGTGTTCTATTTAAACTATTGGAGTAATGGCGCCAAAGAAACGTGCTGCTGCTCAGAAACCTGCTCAGATAGTTGAGGACGTTCCTGCTCAAGAGGAGGAAATTCTTGCTCCAGACGAGGAAGTGATGATTACTGACCCTCCTGCCAGGGCGGTGGCTTTCAAGTACCAGGATTCTGTTTTTGAGCCTATGGGGTCTTTGGACTCTTCATTCAAGGACCCTAACTTGCTGAAAACTAATTATGATCAAATATTGAGGGAGAAGAGAATCATACCTGAGGCGACTGAGGTATGGATACCTGAGAATTGCCCTGTCAGGGCCAATTGGACCTCAACCGGTTGGTTATGTATTCATGAGTGGGCTTTCAAGGCCGGGTGCCAACTACCCTTCACCCCACTCATGGCTGATGTGATGCGTAAAATGGAGGTATCTCCTTTCCAGGTCATGCCTATGATTTGGAAGGTAGTGCATTCGATAGAGAATTTGTGCAGGAAGCACAATCTTACCTTGACTGCTAATGATATCAAGTCAGTGTATGAGTTCAGGAACTATTCAGATGGTCGCTTCAATCTCCGGATTAGAAGTAAAATGTCTCCCTTGATCACCAACCTTGATTCAGGGGATGATAAAGGTTGGGCGAAGACTTACCTGTTCGTCCGGACAGAGACTCTTGGCCCTGGTATGGATTATTTGAGGTATCCGGCTATGTCTACTGGTAAGATCTCCTCCTGTATTTCTATTCAGACGACATATCTTTAAAATTGAATTCTGAGTTTATAATATACCTTTTTGTTATTTTTTGCAGTTGCTGATTGGAAAGTGGATCCTGATGAGGGGTCTGCTGACATGATTGCTGCTTTCCTTGCTATCCCTGAGAGTGAGCGTACCTGGCCTGCCAGTTTGTGCAAGGAGCCTTTGCCTCGTTATATGAGGCATGCGCTGGGCAGTCTCAAGTCAGGGAAGAGTAGGGTTGTTCCTACTTCTACTTCTGGTAGATTTCTGGATCTTTTTTACTTATTCTTTATTATGTTTTTTCTTTTGTATTCGTTGCAACGTTCTCGTTCTCATGTGAATGCCCTTGTGTTTTGTACAGTTTACAGATCTTCTACTAGGCTGGCCGGTTTTTCTGCTTCTAATCTGAAGGCAGGTTTGGCTAAAATTACTGAGGAGTCCAAGAGTAAGGGAGCCTCTGAGAGTGATAGTGAGAAGACTCTGGATGTGCTGGTCTCTTCTCAGCCTATTCCTGAGAAGATGGCATTGGTAGGCTCGCCAGAGGATGTCGGCTCTTGGAAGAAGAGAAAAAGGGTCGTCATTGGTGATACTGATGAGGAGGAGGAAGGGGAGCCATCTAGGGCTATTGAAGCCCAGCCAATTAGACAGATTCCTAGTCAGGCTGGTGATTTGAAGGCTGCCCGGGCTGAGCTGAATGACTTCTCCCAGGCTGTTGATCAGAGATTACTTGCTGGGGATACTTTTGAGTCTTCTGCCAGGTTGGTGGCTTCAGCAAAGGCCTTGATGGTTACCTTGGCTGCTGCTACCCACCAGGCTAAAGAGGTATATTTCTTGCCCCATTCTTGTACTGTTTTTCTTTGCTTCCTTTAGTTCTCAATTCCCTGACCTGTCTGGTTATTGATTCGTGTAGGTTCTGGATGGTGGCCTGGTCAGTGGATGTCAGCTGATGAACTCCCATGCACGTATTGATGCTCTGGAAAAGGACGTGAGTAGCTTGGGGGCCAGGGAGATGGTGCTGAAATCTCAACTTGCTTTTGCTCAGGATGCGGCTAGGGCTAGCAGAGTTTGTGAGATAGCGGCCAAAAATGCTGAGAAGGCTGTGCGAGATGAGTTGGCTGCTGAGAAGTTAGTTGTGCAGGAGTTGCTGAAGAAGAATGAAGAGCTGGGAGCTGAGAAAGAACTTGATGAGGCCAGGTTGGCTGATGCTGCTCAATATTTCTTCGGTAAGGGGCGTGTGGATGCTATGAGGGATCCGGAAACTTCTCGGGCTGCATGAGACCCTGATCAAGATGAGAAGATCCTGGATGAGCGTTTTCCTGACTTGGCTTGCCTGGGTGCAGAAGAGGAGGAGGTGGAATCTTCTTCTTCTCAGGGTAAATCCGGTGATGCTGATGAGGCTAAGGAGGGATCTGGATCAGCTTCTGTTTCCAAGGCAGCCTAGTTATCTCAGTTTTTGTTTTTTGAGGTCTTCTTTTGTTGCCCATCCAGGGGGGATGTTCCCTGGATTGAACAGTTGTTTTGCATACCTTATCCAGGGAGGAGCTCCCTGGATAGACTTTTCACATTGGCCAGGGTTAGCTGGCTGATTTTTTTAATGTGATGATTTTGCTCTTTATTATTTGTGGGTTTTTGAGTGGGGAACAAAGTTTTTGATTTTGATTGTAGGTTCTTGTTTCTGTGCTGGATTTGTCCAGGCTTTGTGCTGGGTTTGGCCAGGCTTTGTGCTGGGTTTGTCCAGGCTTTGTGCTGGGATTGGCCAGGCTTTGTGCTGGGTTTGTCCAGGCTTTGTTTTGATTTTTGATGGGTGGAATATTTGCCTGTCTGGAGGGCTTACGATTCCTGCCTGTCTGGAGGACTTATTACCCATGTCAAGTCTATACAGGGAGATTTCTCCCCTGACTTGATTTTGCTGAGCGCTCAGTCTTCTTCTTCTTTAAAGTTTTTGTAATTTTTTGAGGCCTGATTTTTGCAACTGAAAGTTGTATCATAATGTGCTGGTGGGGTAGTCCCCAATCTTAAAGATTTGTTTAGTCTAGTATGCAGTTTATAAAATGCATC
>JAGPOY010002869.1:0-14045 GCA_018983105.1 Silene uniflora
CCTTAAAGTTTGCCACTTTGCACGAAATACCCAAATATTTGATCCGGAAAACTTAAAGAGGCCATCACTCGTATTTACGAACTCAGAAAATAAATTTTTTTGTTTTCAAATCGCTCATCTTTTCGAGAACTATGATTTGAAAAAAAAGTTTGACGAGTTTGGAACTCGTGACCAAGAGATATTATCACTCAAAGTTTGTTCGCTCGGAAAAACTTTGATGCAGAATAACTCCAAGCAACGGGATCCAAATGTGACAATTTCATTTTTCAAATTGTAGTTCTCGGAAAGAAGAACGATTTGGAAAAAAAATCGTCATTTTCTGAACTCGTAAACACGAGTTACGACCTCTTTAAATTTCCGGATCAAAAATTTGGGTATTTCGTGCAAAAATGACAAACTTCCAGGGTACCGCGTGAATTATCTGTTTATTTTATTGGGGTTTAGTGAACATTTAAGGGTTGCCTTTTACTATATATTATAGATTATAGATTATAGATTATAGATTATAGATAATAATAACAATATTCACATTTGTGGTTTTATTATTAGTCTTAAGACGAGTTTTAATTAGAAGTCTGTCTTAGTTGTTTCCACCAAACCAAGTTTCTAACTTGGGTCCCTCTTTCTCTACACCTTTTTCATCCCACCTACCTCCTCCTAAAACCCTTCATCTCTTTCATTTGTTTTTCTGAGAAAACAACATAAACCTCCACCTCCATAGCCAAATTCTTAGATTCATCACAACTCTCTCATTTCTTGGCCGATTCATTTGATTTTCGCGTCATATTGCTCCCCTTTTCGCTCTTTCTTTTGAAGTAAGAAAGTCATGACCTTGTGCCCATTTCGAAATTTCCATCTTTCTTAAGATGAGGATTTTGTGCTAAAAACTTGTCTTATTTTGTTTAGGTGAAGATTGGGTTGATCCGGAAGGCGGTAGCTTTGTGGTTGAAGATTCAAGTGAAGAGTGAAGACGCAAAAAGGTAACGGTGACGGTTTCTCGACATCTTTGTCAAAATTATGTTCTTATGTGTTAACTAGTCTTATGGGTTGCTCAAAGATGAATTCTTGTTATGTTCTATGCAAGTTTTGAGTTGAATGGATTCTTGTGTGATTTCTCACATGTTTGGATGAGTAATTCCATGTTTTAAGTTATGAATCATGTTTGGTTGTACTTCCGTCTCAAAGTTAATGTTTTCTATGTTAGAATCATGCTAGAACATATGAATAATGTTTGTATGAAGATTGGAAGTTCTTTCAATATGTTTAGGGAACAAAGTGATCGAAATTCGCGTGCAGGTGCCCTCTGCCGGGAGGCCGTCTGCCGGTGCCCAACCCGGCAGCGGGCACTCTGCTCTTTAATTACGAAATTGTGAAATTTCAATGAGGGAATGTCCTCTGCCGGGAGGCCGGCTACCGGTTGCCCGGCTGAGAGTCCTCCTCCTCTTCCTTTCTTTTCAAAATCTGAAGGCATGGGAGACACTCTGCCGGCAGGCCGTCTGCCGGTTGGCCGGCTGAGTTCCACCCTCTGCCGGCTGGCCGTCTGCCGATGTCATGACCGGTAGCGAGCCAAATGAAGTTTTAATTGTAATTTCAAGTGAGCATTGTGCCTCTGCCGGGAGGCCGTCTGCCGGCCCCTAGCCCGGCGGAGCACCCCTTTTCTTGTATTTTGTTCTCTTATCACCTCGATTGATGACCTTTGATGTAAAAACCTTTCACATGATTGTTAAACAACAAATGTATGAATTGTTTACGTTACGACCATGCATTTATGGTTGACCTTAATTATGATTCAAGTGCGACGTTTACATGTTGTGACGACTTGACACTCCTTATTTTCCTCTTGCGGACCTTTGGTTACAAGTATGTTCCATGTTTCCGGTTTGGATACCCTTCCGTCCTTCTTCGAACCTTTGGTTACGAGAGTATGTGCCATGTTTCCGGTTAGGGGTTACTCGACCTTTGGTTACGAGAGTATGTGCCATGTATCGAGTCTTGGATACGATTGTTTGTCGTATGTCGAATCGGGTAATGTTACCTCCCGAGAGTCTGGCCAGGTTTAGACTAGGACCGTATATGAGCGTCGTCCTACCAGGAGGTTGGAGTCTAGGTTGTGTGTCTTGTCGGTCGACTATTGTAAAAGTCTTACACTTTTCGTGTTTGAGTAAGTCGTGTTGGAATAACTCGATCATCCTTGTTTTATGTGAATACGCATATTCTTATTCGATAAGTTGATTCTCTACGCATGTTATCTATCACCTTTTTGATATATTTGTTGTACCTTGTTCTTGTTACGTGTATTACGACATGATGTGGCTGGGAGAACCCTGAGTTACTCCCCACTGACTGTGGCTTTCATGTTTACATGAATGACAGGTATTAGTGATGCTTGATGGGGTGAAGACACGTGTGAGCTAGCGAGAACCTTGACCATTACATTTCATATATCTTTACGCTTAGACTCACCTTTTGTTCCTTACTATTCGTGGGATATCTTTTCCCCGTCGCTAAACTTGGTTTGTATAATGTACTTTTACTTGACGCTACTCTTGTTTTATTTATGGAAGGTTGAACCCGCGCTTTAGACTCTTAAAAGTTTTCAAAATTCTCGTACTTTTTCACTACCTTTACGTGTTTTATTTCCTCATTACCGCGAGGGTTCACAGTTGGTATCAGAGCCTATGTTGCTCCCGACACACACACACACGTGTAACCCGACCTTAAATAGAACTTGACCTCAAATAATGAACAAGAGATAGGTAGCCTAAGGACCTAAGTAGGTAGTCTTCTTGTTTATGCTATTTGGTAGGTGCTAACTTGTTTGATTTTGTGCCTTGCAAAGATGGTGAGACCAACCAATGTGGAGAAAAATATCATGCAAGCTCTTATTCGAATCCTTGAGAATCAAGATCGTGCCGCCAATGCTCAACCCAATGTGAATCCCGTTCCTCAAGAAGGAAATCATCAAGGAAAAACAAGACAAAGTCAAGTTCCAGCTAAACAAAGAGAGAGAATGGCGATAGAGAGAGAAAACACTAAAACCCTAACTAAATCTTCATAGATTTCAGCAATAATAATGGCGATTATGGTCTTTAGTGATGCTGTAGAATCATCTTCGTCAACTACAAAATCAAAAACACCCAAACAATACTAAAAAGACCTGAACCAAGGACTAATGTAAGCACACAGAAGGTGACAGCGGATGAGGGGAACTCCTCACTGACTAATCCAGGTCCGAAGTCAGGGGATGCAAGACAAACTAAGGCTATGAATGAACTGGTTGGGATTCCGGTCCTGAACCTAGCTGCAGAAGGAGGGGAACAGCAGTCAGAAGGATGGTTACGGAGGAAAAATGGGCGCTCTGTGCCAGTTATGGAGCCGATTTTTGAATAAGAAAATGTGGGAGATCTACTACAATTTAATCATGAAGATATCAAAAAGGAGGTATATTTCTGGCAAAATGCCATTTACTGTTATATCCTTGGTGATAACCCCCCATGGGAGGTAATTGAGGATTATATTTACAGTCTTTGGTCTAAGTTTGATATTGATTGAGTTTCATTTATGGATAATGGTATATTCTTAGTGAGGTTTAAAACAGTACAACAGAGAGATGCGTTGCTAAAAGCTGGACCTTTTCTGTTTGAAAATAAACCAATCATTGTAAAACCATGGGAAAAGGAAGTTGACTTGATTAAGGAGAAGGTGGATAAGGTGCCTGTCTGGGTGAAACTATATGGTATTCCTCTAAAATTTTGGGGAGATTGTTTGCCTAAGATTGCAGGACTGGTGGGTAATTATGTGCAGAAGGATTATGCCACACAAGAGAAAACTAGACTTAGTTTTGCCAGAGTGATGGTAGATCTGACAATTAATCAACAATTAGCAGATAAGGTCAAATTTCGTGATGAACATGGTCACATTGTGGAAGTAAGAGTGGACTATGAGTGGAGGCCAATATCTTGTGCTAGTTGTCATTGGATGGGACATGATGCTCATCAATGCAGGAAGAAGGCTTCAAAACAGGCAGGAAAATAATCTCAAATGGGCCAATTCAGAAAGTTTGGAGGCATATACCAAAACCAGTGGTGAATTCACCTATATTTTCACAACCAACAGCACTGTTTACACCTGAGGTGTTTTCACCATTGGCCACAGTGGTTAAATCAACACCTGCAAGGCAAATAATGAGGATGAATAGGCAGGGAGGAACTGAAGGATTTAGAGTCAGAGGAAGTGCAGGGCCATATACTTTTATTGATGCTCTGAATACACTGGCTACTCCACGGGGGGAGTGGTCCAAAGTGGGAAAGATGTCCCTTCACTGAATTTAGATGCATAATATAGGCTTTTGGAATGTTAGAGGGCTTAATGATGTAAATAAACAGAAGATGGTTAAGTGGTTTATGCAGAATAATAATGTAGGATTGTTTGGCATTTTAGAAACTAAACTAAAACCTGGGAAGCTTTTGAATAAGAATACAACTTTATGTGATGGGTGGAGTGTGTCTACAAATTGTAGCTGGCACAAGGGTGGGAGGATCTGGGTGTTCTGGAAACCTGACTATTTTCAGATACAATTTCTATCCTATAGTGCCCAACATATACATATGAAAGTGCATTCTAGAACTGATACAAGGCAATTTTTGTTAACTCTTATATATGCTTTTAATGATGTCTATGAGAGACAAAGTTTATGGGAGTTTTTGAAGTATGAAGCCACTCAATGCACTGAACCTTGGCTTTGGGCTGGAGATTTCAACACTGTGAAGTCTCCCATTGAAAGATTAGGGGGGAATTCTATTGAGATGGAGATGGAACAATTTCAGGAGTGTATATCTTTATGTAGTATGGATGATTTGCAAGCTACTGGTGCACTCTTCACTTCGTCCAACAAGCAGGAGCCACATGATAGAGTGTATAGTAGACTTGACAGAGCAATGGGGAATCTTGAGTGGATGGAGGAGTTTGGGGATTATATTGCACATTTTCTCCCTGAGGGACTATTTGATCACTGTCCCTGCACCATAGTTGACAGGCATTGTGAAGCCAAGAGTAAAAGGAATTTTAAATATCTTAATATATGGGGGCAATCTGAGATGTTCAAGCCATGTGTGGAGCATGTATGGAACAGGAGGAAGCAAGGAACAAAGATGTTTCAAGTCATTAAGAAGCTGAAGGAATTGAAGCCTGAATTGAAAAAACTAAATAAGACTTGTTTCTCTGATATTGAAACTAGTTACTCAATTGCTGGTGTCTTGTTGGAAAAAATTCAAAGAGATTTGGTTGACAATCCTGGAAACTATGAACTAATGCAGCAAGAATTTACTGTGGCCCAAGAGCTTAAAGAATTGTAGGGTGCAAGGGATAGTTTTCTAATCCAAAAGGCCAAACTACAATGGTCTTTAGAAGGTGATATAAACTCTGCATTCTTCCATAATTCAATCGAGAAGAGAATGCTTCAGAATAAAGTACTGAGCATTGAAGATCAGAATGGGAAGCTTTGTACTGATGGAGACCACATTTAGGAAGCTTTCCTGGAGTATTATCAAGGTCTGTTGGGATCCCAGAACCCTACTGACCCTGTTGTTGTTAGTGTTGTCAGCAAAGGGAAGTGTTGCACTGATTATCACTGGGAAGCGTTATGTTGAATAGACCTGTTACAGCTGTGGAGGTGAGGCAATGTCTGTTCAGTATTCCAAAAGATAAGTCACCAGGCCCAGATGGCTACACAAGCTAGTTTTTCAAGGATGCATGGGATGTTGTGGGTGCTGAGGTGAGTGCTGCTGTACTGAACTTCTTTGAGACAGGCAAGATGTTGACTCAAATTAATGCTACCACTATCACTTTGATCCCCAAGATTGACAGGCCTACAAATGTTAAACACTTCAAGCCAATTGCCTGCTGCAATGTAATCTACAAGACTATTTCAAAGATTCTGTGTAATAGATTGGTTGGGGTTCTTCCTGATATTATAAGTAGAAATCAAGGGGCATTTATTCATGGCAGAAGTATCTTGGAAAATATTCTTATATGTCAGGACATGGTGAGGTTATACAACAGAAAACACTCTTCTCCCAGATGTATGTTTAAGCTTGATCTTCAGAAGGCATATGATTCCATTGAGTGGAATTTCCTGGATCAAATGATGGAGGCTTTGAGGTTCCCTGAGAGATTTAGAAAGTTGGTGATGACTTGTGTGATAACTACTGCCTATTCTCTAAATCTAAATGAGTCAATGTTTGGGTAATTCAAAGGTAGGAGAGGGCTAAGGCAAGGGGATCCTATCTCCCCTCTACTATTTACTATTTGTATGGAGTACCTTTCAAGGGTGCTAGACTATGCAACACAGAAGTGGCCATTTAGATATCATCCTTTGTGTGGGGGTTTGAGGCTGACACATCTGCTTTTTGCTGATGATTTGCTATTATTCTGCAAAGGAGATGTGGAATCCATAATGTTACTCTTGAGAGCTTTTGCTACATTTTCTGCTACTTCTGGACTCAAGGTCAATGCTACAAAATCAGAGGTTGTCTTCTGTGGTATGGAGGAAAGCTTGAAAGCTGATATCCTACAAGTCTCAGGATATAAGGAGGGGCATCTGCCATTTAGATATCTGGGCATTCCTGTCCAGTCTGGCAGATTGGCCAAACAGGACTGTGCCATATTAGTGGAAAGGATTGTGGCTAGAGTGAGAAGTATTGGTGCTAGAAAGCTTAGATATGCAGGGAGGCTGACCCTGGTGAACTCTGTTCTGAATACATTACATAATTATTGGGGATCTATCTTTTTGCTTCCTAGGGCTGTTATTCATAAGATTGAAGCAGTTTGTAGGAACTACTTTTGGGATGGGGGGCTCTGAGTATCAAAGGGCTCCTATGGTAGCTTGGTCTAAAGTGTGCTGAAAGAAAAAAGAAGGAGGTTTAGATGTAAAGCATGCAGAAGACTGGAACATGGCAACAGTGGGTAAATTAGTAAATTGGATATACACGAAAGCTGATAGATTATGGGTGCTTTGGGTTGATCATGTGTACTTGAAAGGTGTTGAGTGGGATGTGTATGAGCCTCCTCCATATTCCAACTGGAACTGGAGGAACATCTGCAAGATCAGAAGGAAGTTATCTGCTGGTTTTGTGGGTAATCAGTGGAGTTTTGATGTCAAGGGTTACAACATTAAGTCTGGGTATCAGCTGTTACAGGGCCAGCACCCTCCTGTACAGTGGTACAAGGAAATTTGGGATCCTTGGTGCATTCCAAAGCATGCTATCATTGGATGGCTAATTCAGCATGAAGCTCTGAATACAAGGGTCAAGTTGCATAGATTGCTGATTTGTGACAGTGACCTATGTGCAATCTGTGAGACTGGAATTGAGACTCATCACCACCTGTTGCAGGACTGCCAGTACTGCAGGTTAGTGGTGCAGTTGATTGAAGGATGGCTGCATTTGCCATTGAGTAATGGAAGGGCAGGAAAAATTATATTGCAACAGAAGGTTTGCAGAATGGTACAGGTTGCTATCTGGTACTATATCTGGCAGGAAAGGAATAGACACTACTACAAAAAATGTATAAGAGACCGGTTAAAAATGGCATAAGAAACCGGTTTATAACCGGTCTATATCTCACAGGTGTCTTAGGCCTAAGAAACCGGTGTTATGTGTAGTTTCTTTGTTGTTTATATATAGACCTGTTACCACTAATAACTGGTTTGTTTGCTCTCTCTTAAGAGACCTGATATGGGTTAAAGCTGGTTTCTTTACTTTGTACGTAGCAGACCATTTGCAAGTTAAAACCGGTCTCTTTGATTGTCATTAAAAGACTAATTCTCAATAGAACCGGTCTCTTTGATTGACATTAAAAGACTAGTTCTCAACTGAACCAGTCTCTTTAATTTTCGTAAATATATGCATGCCTAATTTTCGTGAATACATAAATAATCTGTCAATTTTTTTTCCTGAAACGAAGTGGAACTCGAACTCGTACTCTTTCGACACAATAATAATGATAATAACGCTAAATTATTTAATATATCATAAAAAAAGTCGGATTTGATACATGATATCCAAATTATTCCTACTTCAAAATTAAATCCTTCATGTTCTAGAAAATAAAGTACTTGTGTTCTAAAAATTATAAAAAAGGGGAATATTAAACAAATGGGTTCCAAATAAAAACGTCTAACAATGATTACAATTTAATCAAGCAGCATCCATATTATCATCATCTTCCATTTGACTGAACAAGTATGTCACCCACATATTTCCTATCTTGTCAATTTTCTCTTTTGCGTGTAAGTGCCATAAGTTCCGGGAAAGTACTGCAAGAAAAAAATATTCCAAACAATTTTAGTTATAAAAATAAAACCAACCAGTGAACAAATAAGAACGTTAATGTGTCAATTTTGATCTCTTTCCATAGGTCTTCCGAAAATGGTTTACAACCTTCAACAAGAATGTTGTGACAAGACTGACAAGACAGTGAAATGAAAAGGTCAGAGGGCTATTTCCTGTCTTATATCAAGAACAGGATGAAATCAAAAGAAAAACTCCTAGAACCATGCATAGATGACAAAAACTCTTGTACGACCGTTATATGTATAAAACATACTCCATTCAAATCATATACTTCATCTAATGAATGTGTTAGGCATTTTGTTGCAAGATAAAACGATATTAAACATGATTTATTGGACAGAGACAGAGATCTGCCAAAAAAACTGATATCAGGTTACGAGAGAAGAATATCATGATGTTGAATATACCATAATTCATGCTTTTAATAAGGACAGTGAAAAATTACTTGGGTCTCTATTGGTATTGGCTCCTTAAGAATGTTGGTCAAGGCATCTAATGATTTCTGCTCACACATACAACAGACTAATGAAAGCCTTTCTTAATAAAACATTGATTAAAAGATAAATTCTTTTAATAAAAACCAACATACCTGCGATATCAGTAAGAAGCAAAGTTAGGATCAATACTCCTAGTTTCTGATGCTACATTTTATAGCACAAACCACATTAGATTAACTCACTTTGAAATTAGAGCAAATATGGTAGAACAACTTTAATTTACTAATTAATATCCCCGTAAACAAATTTGCATTTACCACTATCATTGATGAAAATTAATGCAGCATTCTCCTTCCCAATTCTCACTGTCCAGATGAGAGTCGACACCACACACGAAGTTTATGAAATGGGAAATTCTGACTTAAAGTTTACCATCAAAGGATACATTGAAGATAACTGAACAGTGGCGGGGAGGCAAAAAGCGGTAGAAGAACCTTACAAAGCGAGTAGAGTTATCATTCCTCAATGTCTTGGCGTTTCCAAATGATTCCAGTATACAATTTGTTTGAAGAACTTTATGTTCGATTCCATCTCCTCCGCCACCAACAATAGCTAAATACTGCATTGTCAATTTAGTTGTTTCAGTTTTCCCTGCACCACTTTCGCCACTATCAAGCGGCACAAGTGCATAGTTAAATAAAATAAAAGGGAACACACAAAAGTGTAAAATGAAAATCACAGCAAAACTAAACCTCACCTTACGATGATGGACTGATTTACTCCATCTGCAAGTAGAGGAAAACACATCTTAATAAAAGCAAGGAACGTAACAGAAACTTCGGTAAAATGTTGCACAGTAAGAGACCTCTCATTTTATCATAAGCTGCATCTGCTGTCGTCGCATACACATGGGGTGTGCCAGCAAGTTTCTGCCTATATTCAGTTGTAGACTCGATCCTATGTAATGGCACTGCCTTAAACGGATTGATTGCAATCAAAATGGGTCCTGCTTTACTCTATAGAAACCAGACACCCTAAATTTAAGAAAGATAAAAAAGTGAAAACTTCTGATCAAGGTGAAAGTAGAGAATCATGAAAGGAAAGCAAACACATACATAAATCTGTTCGCTGGTATATCTGTAATACAGATTTTTAAGAATTGAGGGCTCATATTCTCACTGTTATTGATCAATTAACAACCAATTAACAAGCAACCAAATAACACCTTGACTTCAAACGACTTGGAGTTGATTACAACAAATTAATTAACCGATTTACTCATATCATGAGCAATTAAGAACTTAATACAGTAATCAATTAACCTAAATCTATAATTTCACACACAAAATCAATGTCGCAAGCATTATTGCAATTCACATAATATAACGGGAAAAAAAATACCCGAAAGCGGTTGCTGCTCCGATGATCGGTGGTGGTAAAAGAAAGCGAAGATGGAGAATAACTGTTTATTTACTGCGGAGATGGAGAATAGTTGTTCGATCAATGACCGGTGGTCACAAATTTTGGGAATAAAGAAGAAGAAACGGCGGCTAAGTTTTGGGAATAAAGAAGCAGCTTCTAGCTAGGAAACGTACTGAACGTGGGTATTATCTTGTTTAATTAGGAAACGTATTAGAGAATAATTGTTTATTTAATAAGAAGATAAGAGACTGGTTTTACTTAGAATACATTTCTTTTCAATTATCTATGAAACCGGTTATATGAGATCAATGGTTTCTTATATTAAGAGACCAATTTTAAAACAAAACCGGTTTATTATTTTCATATCTATGAGACCGGGTTCATAAAATCAACGGTTTCTAATATTAAGTGACCGGTTTGAAAACCAAACCGGTTTGTTATTAATGGTTCCTTTGGCCATTTTTGTAGTAGTGAGATGCAGAATTGAAGCCCAGCTCAGGAGGCATGCTGCTCTTGTTAAGGATATCAAATGGGAGGTGCATGCTCGAGTGCAGAGGCAAGCTAGGGTACAAGTTAGTGATAGAGATAAAATGTGGTTGGAATGTCTTGATATAATTTCTTAGAGTTGTTTGGATTGGAATAGTGAATGTAATAGGGAGAAAATGAGCCGAATGTTGTATTTGTCATGGTTATTTTAATATAAATCTTACATTTGACACAAAAAAAATTCATCAAGGAAGCTTCACTTAGATTGCAAACCAACTATCAAGGAACAAAGCTAGAACCTATGGTGGTGAAGTGGATCCCCTTGAGCTATCGGAGTGGTTCCGTGACATGGAGAAGAATTTCTCGCTTTACAATGTTCAAGAGGGAGACAAGGTGAAGTTATCCTCTCACTTTCTTGTGAAGGAAGCCGGTAGGTGGTGGACTTTGACCGGTGATACCGCTACTAGAGACCCTAACTTTGATTGGACTCGCTTAAAGACTCTTGTGGAGACTCATTTCTATCCTAAGGAACTCAAGCAACAAAGATTGAAAGAATTCATGGATCTCAAGCAAGGGAAGCTATCTATTCAAGAGTTCACCAACAATTTCAATGACCTAGCTCACTTTGCTTCAAAGTTCGTGAAAGATGAGGAGGATCGTGTCTACTTCTACAAGGACAAGTTGAACCCCAATATTGAGAGCATGGTGAGGAGGAACTCGACTACCTTTGTGGAAGTCTATGATGATGATATTTGGGCCGAGAGTTCTTTGAAGGCTATTGATGAGGATGCTAAGTCCCGTGCCCCTTCTAATTCTTACCGTCCTAACTTTCATGGCAAGAGACCCTTTGTGCCTTCTCCTACTCCAAACTTTGCCAACAAGAGGAGGTTTGTGCCAAGAGGGCAAGATCAAAGAGCACAAGTGCAAGGAACTCAAGAGCCAAGAGGGCAAGCCCCTACTTCAACCAATAGGCTGGAGAGAGATCGCAAGTGCTACAATTGCAAGCAACCACTACACCCCGGAGTTGGATGCTTTGATAAGCCATTGAATTGTTACAATTGCAACAAGCCCGGTCATCTTTACAAGGATTGCCCCGAGAAGAAGAAGGTCCCTTTTCCTAATGCCAAGCCAAGAGGAACCATCTTTGTCATGAGTAGAGCCGAAGCCGCCGCTGAACTCGATATTGTTACGGGTATGTTCTCAATTCTTGATCAACCGTGTCTTATACTCTTTGATACCGGTGCATCTTTATCTTTTGTTTCTTCCAATTTTTCGGAGAAACTACCCCTTGAACCTATGCCTAGTGAGGATACTTCCATATCCTTACCTTCCGGAGAAATCGTTTCATGCTCCTATTCCTATCCCGATGCCCCTATTTTGATTTCGAGAGTTACTTTCCCCGCTAACCTACTTCGTTTTCCCCTTAAGGAATTCGATGTGATTAAGGGTATGGATTGGTTATCTAAGTATGATGCAAGATTCGAGTGTCGAGACCAAAAGATTCGTCTCAAGAGTCCGCTAGGAACCCGAGTATCCTATAAGGGAGTTCGTTCCCAAGTAGGTGTGACGTTGATATCTGCTTTGAAGACGGTGAACATGTTGAGGAAAGGTTGCCAAGCCTTTATTTGTGTGGTGACTTCTACCGAGGTTTCATTGCCAAATCTTGAAGAAGTGCCCGTTGTATGTGAGTTTGTTGATGTCTTTGTAACACCCCGTAATTTGGAGACCTTTATTATATTTCAAAAATAATATTTTAATCTATTTTTAGTAAAATAATTAATTTATCTGAAATAATAATAAATTGATAAAATATAATTTTATTTTATTTTGAAGTAATGAAATTATTTAAGATGATTTAGAAGTGTTTTAAAGTGTTTCAAACTATTATTTAACATTTTACTTTGATAAAACCAATTTCTAGCGAAAGACGTAAAATTTCAGTTTTTCCATTTCTAATGTTCGTCATGTTAGGGGATAGTGTCATAGGTCATGTAAATACTTAATCTTTTAGTAAAAACACGTTTAGAAACTTTGACGTACTCGGAATCGACGACCGTTGCGTTTTGCTAATTCCCGACTCATCGAACCCCAAAAGGTAAACAATTGACAAAACTCAAACTCCCTCTCCTACCTCCTCCTACCCGGCCACCCTCACTCTCTCTCTCTCCTCTTTTCATTTTCCAAATTTTCCAATCTTACTCCTCCTTCTCTCTATTCATACTTCTAAACCTAAAACTTAAACTCAATCCTCTTACAATCACTAAAATCATAATAAAATCTTCAATTCTTAACCAAATTCAATAAATTTTATAGATTTGGAATCCTCTAATCATCCCCCATCTAATGGTATGATTAGTTTTCATTTCCCCCAAATTGGTTTTAAGACAAATTTTCTAGGGTTTCGATTTTTAAGCTTATAATTTCGTTTTTTTGTGTTTCTTATTAGGTTATGAGCATGAAGATGAGTTAGGGGACTCATATGTGGTAGAAGAAGAAGAGTAGAGGCGATTTTACAAAGCTTTCTCAAGTTAAATTTGTTTTGTGCTAGCTTAAGGTAACTATTCCGAGTGACTCGACGATTAAATGTTATATTGGATGTGTGTATTATGTGTTTTGTGAATTTTGATTGTTTACATGAAATTATGTTAGTGTAAATTTGCTCTCATATGCCTTATACTTGCTAATTAAGCCTTGAAAAATTGTTATGGTTGCATAAAATGGAAGTTATAGGTATAAAGACGAATTTTTGACGGAAAGACGGGAATTTTATCCGTGGATTGACCTCGAAACAGGCCCAACCAGGCTTAGGCAGGCCCGGCCAGGCCCGCTGCTGGCACGGGTTCGGCCCGGTCCGGGTTGAGTCGGGTTTTGGGGTAAAATTCGCGCGGTATTTGGATTTGTTGTTGTTGTAGAATTAAAGTATGATGATTTTGGCCTTATGAGAAATTATTTACATAAATTTATCCGTTGGAATAATTATTTCATAAGCCGAGTTATTTTATTTACGACCATAGTCTCGCTTAAAGAAAATTGGAAATGTTAAGAAAACAATATTGTGACGTTTTTTGTGCTATGGGCTGAAATAGGCCAAGACTCTGAGCTGGGCCAGTTTGACCAAATGAGTTTGGTCAAACTAGGTTATAAAACCGGTCAGCCTCGATTTGACCGATGACCCGTCGCGGGACTTGGGTCGAGGGTTTGTCTTTTGGTAAGATTATAAATGTTGGATGAATTGGATGATTTTGGTTGCTTCTCTTGTATACTTGAACTTGACTCTCCTTTAGAGCCATGTTAGCTTTTCTCTTGAATTAATATATTAATGGTTAGCTAAAGTTGAGTTACCTTTGAG
>JAGPOY010002870.1:0-14045 GCA_018983105.1 Silene uniflora
TACTAATTTACCAAAAACCGGAAATTCGTATCTGCAGACCGTCGGCTCGGTCGAGCTACATCTGGCTCGACCGAGCTACCCTGAGCTCGGTCGAGTCAAAGTGACTCGGCCGACTGAAATTGTTCCAGGAACTTTTGAAACTCGACAACTCGTAAAATTTCTCTAAGTGTCAAGTGGCTCGGTCGAGCTACTTCTAGCTCGGCCGAGCTACTTTTGCTCGTAAAATCTTTAGTGTTACAGAGCTAGTGTCCTCCACAATAACTGTGATAACGTTATTGCACATACACTTGTACGGACAAGTGGGAGATTGTTGGAGCTGGTGTCCTCCACAGTTAGTGCAATAACTTATTAAATGTCTAAAAGGTTCACAAGGTATACTTTGTATTATTATCAGTTGATCCACGTTTATCAATAACGGTTAGCTTGCTAGATAAGTTTGACGTTATTGTCATACCGATGGCGGTGATCAACTGGTCCCTAAATGTCACACCTATAGGATACGTTTGAGAGATGTGACGGTATGAAAGTACAGTCATGTTGATGCCTAATACGACTAAACGGTTAGTCGGAGTAATTGACTAACAGATTAGTCAATGCGATGTTGAGATAATTATCTAATACAGATTAAATAATATTGGCTAAGACGGATTAAACTGTTAATTCGTAAATTAAATATAAACAGGTTATATTTAATTAATGTATATAATGGCAGCTTATATGTATTAAACTGTTAATTCGTAAATTAATATAAACGGTTATATTAAATAAGCTTACTATACAATATTGTCATTTTATATGTTGTCAGACCATTATTAATATATCGACTGGTAGACATATTAATGTCTGACATTATAATTGACGATTTATAATTAAAAACCCGTCAGTATACATCATATCATTTCGAGCCGAGCTATTCATTAGAATAAGGTGAGAGTGGAAAGCCCACTCCCACCCTAATAGGACCGGTCGAATGAACAAAAGGAGAGGGTCTCTCCTTTTGTCATTGACTCATTCTCATTTTCACATAAACTAGGGTTTTGGAGATATTTTCTCTCGGAAACTCAGATCTCACATCGGAAAAACTCACAAGAGTTCTCTCAATATTGCAAGGCAATCAGAGAACAATTTTCTAGCAGAAGGGGCATAGTCTCATACGGTCTTGGGTGCAACAATTAGGAGGATATCTACTTTGATATCTGTTCTTAGGCCTATTTGCGAGGACCAAAGGTTGATTTCTCAAATCTTGTTTTTTCGGTTTATATGTTTTTTTATGACGCGTAAATTCACATATTAAATTATCGTTATAGTCCTAAAATTTAAGGGGTGAATATACGGATTTTCCCCACACTTTTGACTTAACTTGCCCCTCTTACCAAACCTCATAACTCCCCTCATGGGTGACACCTTGAGGAGGACCTTGTCTCCCACCTTAAATGAGATATCACTCCTCCTTAGGTCAGCATAACTCTTTTGACGGTCTTGAGTCGCCCTCATCTTTCCTCTAATGATGTGCACTTGGTCCACCATGTCTTGAATCATTTGGGGACCCAATATCACCACTTCCGTGCTATCGTCCCAACACACGGGGCTCCTACATTTCCTCCCGTATAGTGCTTCGAAGGGGGCCATACCAATACTTGCATGGTAGCTATTATTGTATGAGAACTCAACCAAGTGTAGTTTGTCTTCCCAAGATCCCCCGAACTCCAACACACAAGCCCTAAGCATATCTTCCAAGGTTTGGATCGTCCTTTCCGTTTGCCCATCCGTTGCGGGGTGAAAAGCCGTGCTCATCTTCAATTGTGTGCCCATCCGTTGCCCATCCCCCGAACTCCAACACACAAGCCCTAAGCATATCTTCCAAGGTTTGGATCGTCCTTTCCATTTGCCCATCCGTTACGGGGTGAAAAGCCGTGCTCATCTTCAATTGTGTGCCCAATGAGTTTTGTAACTCTTGCCAAAACTTGGAGATAAACCTTGCGTCGCGGTCCGATGCAATATCCTTTGGGAATCCATGCAACTTAATCACATGCTTGAAATAGGCATTAACAAGCTCCACCTTGTTCCAAGTGTCCTTCATAGGTATGAAGTGAGCCGACTTGGTGAGTCGGTCCACTATTACCCAAATCATGTTGTTTCCTCGTTGGGTTCTAGGTAGGCCGACTATAAAGTCCATTGAAATTGACTCCCACTTCCATTCCGGCACATCTAACGGTTGGACCTTTCCTTGGGGTCTCTTGTGCTCTCCTTTCACTCTTTGGCATGTTAGGCACCTTGATACGAATTCCGCTACCTCCCTTTTCATGCCATTCCACCAAAAGGTCTTTTTGAGGTCCTTGTACAACTTGTCACCCCCGGGGTGTACCGAGTACGGAGTGTTGTAAGCTTCATTGAGAATCTTTTTCTTAAGTTCCTCGTCACTTGGGACACACCACCACCCCATGAATCTAAGACTTCCATTCTCATGAATCTCAAACCTAGAAGGCTCACCTCTTTCCAAACCTCCTTTCCAGTCTAAGATCTTGAGGTCCATGGCTTGTTTCGCACGAATTTCATTGTAGAGTTCGGGTTCAATAGTTGCATCACTCATAGACTCGCCCGTTCTAATCACATTAATTCCCATGTCTCGCACTTCTTCTCTCAACCTCATCATGGAGAGGGCGGTGCAAAGATAGTGCACCGATTTCCGACTTAGAGCGTCGGCCACCACGTTTGTTTTCCCCTCATAGTATACAATCTCCATGTCATAATCCCCAATAAGTTCTATCCACCTCCTTTGCCTCATGTTCAAGTCTTTTTGGGTGTAGATGTACTTCAAGCTTTTATGGTCGAAAAACACCTTGAAGGTTGTCCCATAAAGGTAATGTCTCCAGATCTTCAAGGCAAATACTACGGCTCCCAATTCGAGGTCATGAGTAGGGTAGTTCTCTTCATGGATCTTCAATTGCCTTGATGCGTAGGCTATGACCTTTCCATCTTGCATGAGTACACAACCGTAGCCATTCTTGGAGGCGTCGGTGTATATCTCATAATTTTCATTCCCCTTTGGTAGGGCTAGGATTGGTGCCGTTGTTAGCCTCTTCTTCAAGGTTAGAAAAGCCGCTTCGCAATGTTCTTCCAACTTAAATCGGTTCTCCTTTCGCATTAGACGGGTCAACGGCCTTGCTATGGTTGAGAAATCTTTCACGAATCGTCGATGGTACCCGACTAACCCAAGAAAGCTTCTTATTTCCGCCACATTCCTTGGAGTAGTCCACCTAGAAACCGCCTCAATCTTGGTGGGATCAACGGAGACCCCCCTCCTTGCTTATGATGTGCCCTAAAAACGCCACCTTCTCTAGCCAAAATTCGCACTTGCTTAGCTTGGCATAGAGTTGGTGCTCTCTCAAAGTTTGTAGCACTATCCTCAAGTGTTCCTCATGGTCCTCCTTGTTCTTGGAGTAGACCAAAATATCGTCAATGAAGATTACTACGAATTTGTCCAAATAGGGGCTAAAGACGCGGTTCATGAGGTCCATGAACACGGCCTGAGCGTTGGTCAACCCGAATGGCATCACTACGAACTCGTAGTGTCCATATCTCGAGCGGAAGGCGGTCTTAGGCACATCCCTTTCTTTAATATTCACTTGGTGATACCCCGACCTTAAGTCAATCTTGGAGAAAATTGCGGTCCCGCTCAATTGGTCAAAAAGGTCGTCAATTTGTGGTAACGGGTATGTGTTTTTGACGGTGGCGTTTTTTAACTCTCGGTAGTCGATGCATAGCCTTAAACTCTCATCCTTCTTCTTCACAAACAAAACCGGTGCTCCCCATGGTGACACACTAGGCCGGATGTACCCCTTTTCAAACAAATCGCTCAATTGACCTTTTAGCTCTCCCAACTCCTTAGGACCCATCCGGTAGGGGGCCTTGGAGATTGGTCCTACTCCCGGTTTCAAGTCAATTCCGAATTCTATTTCCCTTGACGGTGGCAATCCCGGTAAGTCCTCCGGAAATACATCTTCGAATTCCCCCACAATGGGAATGTCCCGGGCTTGGGGTATCTCTACACTCGTGTCCCACACATGACACAAGATCATCGGACACCCTTTCCTTAGACATGATTTTAAGGTCATGACCGATATGATTTTGGTTTTTGGTCTAATTACAACCCCTTTGTGTGACACCCTTTTCCCCTTGGGTCCTCTCAAGGCAATCTTCTTTTGGTGACAATCTATGTTAGCTTTGTGTGTACTTAACCAATCCATTCCTAGTATTACCTCAAACCCCTCTAGAGGGAACTCAAAAAGGTTAATCGGAAAGTTAATGTCTCCTATAATGACCGGTACCTCCTTATATAGTTTGGAACATACAATGGATTCTCCCGAAGGTAGTATAACATCATCATTGGTTGTTTCACCCTCCCCCAATCCTAAGGTCGGTACATGGTTTTGGGATACAAGCGAATGTGTTGCACCCGAATCAAATAGTACGAAAGAGGCTTTAGAGTTAATGAGAAATGTACCCGAGACAACATGAGCATCCTCTTCGGCTTCCTTCTTCCCCATAGCGAACAATTTCCCGCTAGCCCTAGTCCCTCCTTGCACCGTGCTTGCCGATTGGGTAGGACCGGCTCCCGAGGCTTGACTCCCGCCATGAGTTGGAGCCTTAGGAGGTGCTCCCTTGTAGTAACTTCCCCGGTTACCCCCTCCTTGGAAGTTGGAGTTGACACTCTTGTTGTTCCATGGTCCTACATTCCGATTGCTAGCTCCACTAAGTGCGGGGGTGTAGTAGGAGTTGGCTTGCCTGGATCTCCGGGTGTAGTCCTTGGGAGGTTTGGTGCACTCCGCCCTCTTGTGTCGAAGGCCACCACAACCATAGCACCTTATGCCGCCTCCCTCACTCATAGCCCTTCCATTGAACCCTCCGGCTCTAGCATAGCCTCCTCCAAAAGCTCCTCCGGAAAGAGCCTTGGTTTGGGTGTAGTTGAACTTCTTAGCATTGTTTCCTCCTTCACTCTCCGCCTTTCGCTTCTCCGCGGTTTTCTCCTTAGCATCTTTGGTGAGGTTGATGAGCCTCTCCGCATTGCCGGCCCTAGCATACACTTCCTTCACATTGGTTAGCTCTCCGGGTGGGAGTTTCTCTAGGATCTTGGTGGTCAATCCTCCTTCGAATTTGAGGGCCAAGTGTGAGTCACTAAGGTGGAGGTCCTCCACATAGGTCGCGAGCTCATTGAAACGGACATAGTACTCTTGGACCGTCATAGACTCGGCCATAGTGAAGCGGTCAAACTCCGCCCTTAGTTTACACCGAACATGCTCCGGGATGAATTAGCTCCTTACCTCAACCTTAAAGTCGGCCCAAGGAATAGCAATCTCTCCCCTCTCCCTATAAAAGTTCCTCATCGCCTCCCTTTCTTTGAACCACCATCCTCCCGCCGAGTCCCCAAGGTAGAAGGCGGCTTGCTCAACCTTGAGGCTATCGGGGCACCCGACAACCTCGAAAACATTCTCCATCTCCCAGACCCAATCATTGAAAAGGTTAGGCTCCCCTATCCCATGGTACTTGGTTGGACGGTGACGAGAGATGGCCGTGCTCACGGCCGAAGCATTGAGGGCCGCATCCCTCTCCCTTGTGACATTCCGGAGTCTCTCGGTGAGAGCCTCGTTTTGCGCTACAATGCGGTGGGGACGGTGAGGGTGAGGGTGAGGGCGAAGGCGAGGGTGTAGGAGCCCTTACACGGCGTCTTGGCGGTATCTTGTTCACTTCAAGAAGCAAGAGCACAAGTCAATACAAGCTTTACTTAGTAAAGTAGTGCGGTATTGACATGCACAGAGCCCACTCGGTCGAGTAAGGTCACTACTCGGCCGAGCGAGATCCACTCGATCGAGTGACTCGGTTCACTCGGTCGAGTGGCACACTTACAGAAACTATGCCAAAAGATTATCAAATTCCACTTGGTCGAGTGTCGCCACTACTCGGCCGAGTGAAATCTACTCGATCGAGTGCATCACCTACTCGATCGAGTGACATCTTTTGCAGGAACTTGAAAGTTCCTGGAACACCTCCACTCGGTCGAGTGGGAGTGTCACTCGGTCAAGTGCCTAATACTCGGCCGAGTCCCTCCGAACACTCGCCCAAGTGCGATTTTTATACGATTCTCTATGGATCGTGGTACTTACACCCCGATCCACACACATAATACTTATATTAGCCTTTCACACGGATACACATACGAAACACCGAGAACATGATTATTTCATAAAACATACGGCATATTTTCACAACACAATTCCTCTACACCGAGCATTTCATATACCACTTCTTAGCCTTAGCGCAAAATCCAAATTCTCATATGAACATTTCATGTAAAAAACACAACAAAATAGGTATAAACACAACACATACAAGAGCATTCAATCATCCCCCATCCCACGTAGTGTCCGACCGAGTGTCAAGGTGAGGGCACGACCTTAGGACGTCTCCTAAGCTCGCTACTCACCTTCAACATCTAAAGTCGGGTTCATTTTTAATTGACACTCCTAGGTTCCTTATTCATTTTGTTTAGGCTTTCCAAAACCATTGCTCTGATACCACTTTGTAACACCCTCAAGAGTCGGATCCCGTCCTTTGGGCCAACCCGATCCTTGAAGATGTCACATGCTTGGAAGTCCAAGTATGTAGTGCGAACCAAAGGTATGGAATTTCGTTTTAAGCATAAGTTTAGTCTTACATACATAAATAAAAACGGAGTCATACATCATACAAATACGGAAGTGGACTAAGCCACCTTGAATAAAAGTGTATTCTACTCAAGTCTTGTCTACATGGCGATTACATCAAAAGATAAACTAGAAGGGTGACGAATAGTGAAGACCGCTCCCAAGCCCTCAAGCTACCATAAGCAAGTACCTGTCAACCTGTTTACCATATGGTCGGAAATACCATATGGTCAACAACATTTATTTAAAACAAGGTTAGCTTAACAATACATATGTTCTACTAAAAATTCTCCTAACCTAACATGCGAGAATGAATGCGGAATCATGCGATTTAAATGAAATAATGCAACACAATCCAATCCACAATCGTCACCGGGTGCCAAGAACACGTCCACGACACCTCAAACCAAAGGTACTCCGAACACGTCGGTGGTACCGGGCCCGAGAGCGACTCAGATCCCCCGCCGGACGTCATGTCTCAACCACATGAGCCCCTCCATTCTCAAGCCATCAATGTGCACATCCCCTTTGGAGTGGGAAGCTCCAAAGGGCGACTCAAGCGGAAGACGGTCTCCCAATCGCCTTCCGTCTCCTTAACAATCCTCCTTTTATTACAACACCTCATATCCAAGATTCATCACAAAGAAACATCACAACAAGAATAATCATACAATAACATGTGACTTACCAATTTCGATATACAACAACTCATATAAATCCATCTTTTCCTTTTTATCTCATAACAACCATTTTACACCAACTTTCCTTCTTATTATCCTAATCATGTTATAATGCAACTAATGAGATGAATAGTGATTTCTAGCATTATTAATACAACATGCATATCATCAAGCTAGTAGGGAGAAGGGAGAGAATCCCTACCTTCAATCTTCTCAAAGCTCCAAATAAAAACCCTAGAAGTGCTCCTCTATGAAGCTCCCTACATTAATAAATCATACAACTATTACTACACAACATACACTAAGCTATACTAATTATTTATCTCAAAAACCCTTATGACAAACCCCCAAAACCCTAACTTGACAACTACAAGAACCTAGGCTTGATGGGGATAAGGATTAAGAGAGTAATTAGTACTTACCTAGCTCCAATATGAAGAAATAAGGAGGAATAAGGAGTAGATCTAGCACTTCTTTCTCCAAAACCCAACTAATGTGTTTGAATGAGATGTGAAGATAAGAAATGAAGAAATGAGAGAAATTCTAGGGAAGAAATCAGATTTGTAAGGTCAAAAGAGGTCAACAAACATAAGAACAAAAGACAAGGATCACATGCGGACGATTTGGGCGAAAGCGACTGTCCACTCGATCGAGTGGAAGCTCCACTCGGTCGAGTGGAGGGTACTCGGTCGAGTATAAGGATATACTCGGTCGAGTAGAGGTCACTCGGTCGAGTAGAGGGCTACTCGATCGAGTGAGCCTCAAGCAGGAACTTTTCCAAATGTGACCACAATCCACTCGGTCGAGTGGATCTATGTACTCGGTCGAGTACTATCCATTCGAACGAGTGGAACACCGAGTGAGACCCGAAAATCCGAGATGTTACAAGGACGGCCCGAGATTGTGAGTTTAAGGAATAACGACCGCACTAAAGGAGATAAGCTCATAGCAGAGCGCAGTCACCGGTCAAATGTCTGTTGTTGTTGGCGGTGGGATGTCGGCGGTTGGTGGTTAGGTGGCAAGGGGATAGACAATGGTTCTGATAGGGTGAAAAGTGGAGGTTGTTGGTGGTGGTTGACTTTTTTGTTGGATTACATAGTACATTGAAAAAAATAGGAAGGAAATGAGAGGGGCAATATGGGAAATAACGTACTGTATTGAATAAATGTGTACTGCGAAAATCAACAACCAATTTAATAGTTATTATTAATTTTGTTATCAATAATACTATTTTTTTTAAATATTATTATTATTATTCTTTATTATTATTATTATTATTATTTTAATTATAAAAATGAACTTTTATTAATAAGAATCAAAATTATTATTATTTTATTATAAATGGGACTTGTATTATTATTATTATTATTATTATTATTATTATTATTATTATTATTATTATTATTATATTACTGCTATTATTATTATAATTAATAATATCGTTAATAACAATGTGATTAATAATTTATTAATTATTATTAATATTATTATTATGAAAATTATTATTAAAATGAATAATAATAATGTTATTAATGTTAATATTATTGTTGTTGTTGTTTTTATAATTATTATAAATGTTTATGAAGATTATTATTATTGGTATTATTATTAAAATTAATAATATTATTATTAATATTATTGATGGGGCACGCCCAACCGACTTGACCCACTGACTAATTAGTCATTAATTTTGGAGGCTAATAAAAGGAGAAGATTGATTAAGAAAGTCAAAGATGAGATAAATAAGGGTAGAATTGGAAAGTCAATATTAAATTCGAGCGACACAAAGTATAACTCAGGCGACAAAAAGCAGCTCCCTTTCCAAAAGTGGTCACATTTAGCGGTAAAAATAGTGTTAAAACCCCGTCTTATTCATCACCTAACTATAACTAATTTATCATTCAAATTTATTGCTGGGATATTATCACAAAATATCCGTTTAGTAATTACCGTCTTACAACGGTCACTTACAAGTTACAACTGTCAATGAGAAATACGCTCAGCAATTTGAAATTACTTTCCATAATTCCTGTCTATAGATCAGAAATTTCCATAAATTTAATCAAACAATTTTTACCCATCAAGCTTCTCTATATAATCACACAATTTCACACTCTTAATTTCATTGCAAACATAAAAATTTCCTTAAAATATGAAGAGAATTACTGATAATCAGCTGCAGCAGAAGAGAACGAGCAAGGGGAAGGCGAAAATCCCGATAGCCCGAATTATCGACAAGACTACACGTCAAGTTACATTCTCCAAGCGTCGTTCCGGGTTAATCAAGAAGTGTTCAGAGCTATGCACTTTGTTTCCCGGTAATCAATTTGCCGCCATTACTTTCTCGGTTGGCGGGAAACCCTTTTCCCACGGGTACCCTTGTTTCGATACTGTGATTAATCGTTTTCTCAACGATAATCGACAGGGAAATAGTTCTGGAAACGTTGTTTGTAGTGATAAGAATTGGTGGGAAGCATCAGTTGATGATATGAGGTTGGAAGAGCTTGAGGAGTATGTGGTGTCTCTTAAAGGGCTACAAAACGGTGTCGTTTCTAGGGTTGCTGAACTCAGCCGAGTACGCGAATCTGAAAATGGGTTTACTAGCTCTGATCCTCAAATCTCTAATTATTTTGAGCAATCAGCCGTAAATGTTGAAAGTTACAATTTCCCTGATGATGTTGATTCTGTTGATTATGTATGCACTGATGCTAGTCTCAGCTCCAACTTCTCTGATTATAGTCACAAAATAACAGAAAGTTTCGATCTTGGTCCGGTTAATGGTCACGTTGGTACCCTATTTGATGTAATCAAGGGCATCAATTTTGGATGCAACAATGCTACTGTCTGCCCTAACTCTGATAACTGTCGAGAATTAATGGAGATTATCAATTTTGAGTCGGTTGATGCAACCCCGGATGTCCAAGGTTCTGATATCTGTCCTAAAATTGAAAGTATTGATTTTGGAGGCAACAATGCTATTGTCTGCCCTAACTCTGATAACTGTCGAGAATTAATGGAAATTATCAATTCTGAGACGGTTGATGCAACCCCGGATGCCCAAGGTTCTGATATCTGTCCTGAAATTGAAAGCATTGATTTTGGATGCAACGATGCTACTGTCTGCCCTAACTCTGATAACTGTCAAGAATTCATGGAAATTATCAATTTTGAGTCGGTTGATGCAACCCCGTATACCCAAGGTTCTGATATCTGTCCTGAGATTGAAAGCATTGATTTTGGAAGCAATGATGAAACTTTCAGCCCTCAATTCAATTCTCAAGAAAGAAGGAAAAGTTTCGATCTCACTGAAGTACTTAAGAGTATTGATGTTGAATGTAATGGTGGAAGTCTATGTTCTAACCCTTCTGATGTAACTGAAAGTTTCAATTTCGGGGTTCATGTAAGAGCCCAAGTGTCTGATTATTCATCATGGAGTGAAAGTGTATCTCCAGAATTCATTCACACATACAAGTACTTACCAGCTGATAACTCGTCCTTGTTAAGCGCGATTGGCTGTTGCTGAGTATTATTAAGTACTCCGTAGGTCTTAACTTAGAATGTCACACTTAATGACATTTGTTATTATTGTAGAGTCCACATTTGATTGTATTCATTTCTGACTGTAGCAAATTATTGAATTTATTTGTATGAAATTCGCATGCAATAAAACATTATTCTTTTCGGATTACTCAAACTTTTGCCTTGCCTTGTCTTTCTCGGCTATGTTTGTTACTCTATTTGAATGATTTCTATTGTTTTGTTCTGGAAGTAACTAATTACTCCTATTGCAAATTTTGTATATGAAATAGGGGAATTTGTGATGTCAATTCCTAATTCTAAGTGACTGAATTTCGCAAAAAAATTCTAAGTGACTGAAACTTCTAACAATATGGTTTAGGTTAAAAATCAAAACTTCTGAATCGAAATTGTCATTGGTAACTGGTAAGTAAATGACAGGGAAGATCGATTGATGTAACTCTCGATACATTTTTCATTATGGGTCATTCAGAAATAGTCACTGTACATTGAGCGTACATTTATCATTGGCTTTCTGATGCCAAAAACGACTTAGATGGCAATAAGGGGTCACTCGTTGACCTGTCAACTTTCTTCTCGGAGGGAAAAAGCGTAATCTTGACAGGAATCGCAAGAGGTGCCAGCATGAGTACAACCATTTTAACAATGAAAGAGTAACAGACGGATTTCTCTAGGGATATTGTACTGTCTAGTACTTGCGTAGTAAGAAGAAAGACACTGAGGACGATACCTGCCGCCTGAACAAACAGAAAGTTCTGTGATGTCTCTTCAGATGCTGTAGCAGACTAGCAGGGGAACGCAGTCTGACAAGTGTAATCATGGCAAAACATATGACAGGAAGGCCGAAGGTGAGGAAGACAAGTAAGCCTGAAGTAGATTTGTTGAGCACCATGCTGTAAATCTCGGTGAATATTTCAGAAGCTAGAGCTTAGTATCCCTTCATAAGGCCAGCTACTACTAAGTCTCTATTTAGAGGGAAATTCTTCATGTTGGCTACTATTACTGCTGTACTGAACCATGCACTGCTATTGGCTGCCGTCAAATGTGCTATCCATAACTGTCATTATAGACGATGTCACAGAGGTTAGACACACATCAGTTTTCACAAGACTTTTCAACACCAGCTGTGTTACCCCGACTCTGTTCAGGAAACACCATTACTTTCTGTTTTATCAAGTTTAAGCATAGTTTAGTTAATGTATACTGGATTGATGTAATTCTCGATACATTTCGGATCAATGGCTTTTAATGTTGATAATATTTGTTGTGTAAATATGATTTTAAATTTGTCATTTTGAGTTATTCCGAATTAGGTAGTTTCTAGTCATAAGAAAACTATTCAGATATGCAGCTTAAACTTCTGGAATCAACTGTGACAGCAGCAATTCTCTTACTAGACAAATGTTGATCATCTGCCTGTTGTTTTCTGCCCAGTTTGCACCTGAGTCGAAGAATGATGATGGCTTCAGCGGAAGCATGTAAATCGCGAGGTGCAATGGACGCTTTTGACTAAGGACTCGGGTTGATCCATATCATTGCTAAGGACTCAACTTCCTCTCCAATACATTTTCCTTGCTTCAAAAACTTGCAAAGTGATGTTCACTAAATTATTATAGTAGCAAATACGTACTGATTAACGATTACTTATGTAACTGATTAAATTTCAGCGGTGGTTGGCGGAATCATTACATAACCCGTTATTGGTGAAATCAGGTACGGAGTATATAAGGTTGTGATTGGGAGTAATTGGATGGTTTTTGTAGTGATTTGGGGCGATAAGGATGCGGAGGAGCTTAGAATAGGCGTAGCTCGGTTAAATATGAGGTGATGGAGGTGTAGAGACGGCACAAAGAAGGACAAAGCGAGGCTGAAGACATGTAACCCAAAGGAAGTTTAGGAAAGAAAAGACTCAAAAGAGAACAAGAGTTTTACGAAGTTCATGCGAGTAGTCGGAGCACGTAATGGTTAAATGCTGGCCTTACTTGGCTTCACAATATCAAGATCTGCGCTACAACGGAAACCAAAAACGTAAACCCCTAAAATCAGTGTGTTTGACAGGAAGAGCATATAAATAGTGCAGTAAAGAGGCAGCAGATATTGAAGATTCCGAAATGTAATCGTTTGCGCACCAATACTGAACAAACAAGGGTAGATCACTTGCTGTCATCTTTCAACCGGAGTTAAACTTTTGGTTGTAATTTGTCATCAAAAGTGAAATTTTAGATGTAATTTTCAAAAAAAATTATATAAGGCTGTAATTTGCGAAAAGTGGTATATAAAAGGCTATAATCAACAATTTTCTCTTCTTAAAAATTACAATCACGTATTTGTTGATGTTTCCAGTTTCCACAATCATAAACAGCAATTATTCATCGATAAAACACACGCATTATTGCATCACGAATTCGGAGTTGCATATGTTCCTCATTGAAAATATGAATATCCGAACAAAACTCACTAGTCTGCAAATAGGGTAAGATTGTTAGATTAATATACAAGTATACAACATTACAGGATAAATTGAATTCCTATAGTGCTCTCTTGGAATGCTTCTCTTGCTTGGCCCCATTCCAAGTGAACCGGGGTGGATCAGATATCTCGGGTTTCTAAAAAGTCAAAAAATCTAAAGTTACAAAAATCACTATTGTATCAAAATATTAAGGGAAATTCTATGGTGTACCCTTCTATTTTTTCAATTTCTACGATGTATCCCTCATTATTCCAAATTATCAGATATGCCCCTGAAGTCTTTAGTTGATTCTCAAGCATGACCTTAGTGGCTTAGTGACCTCTTCCGTCTATTTTTCCGTTAATTGCATCTATTCATCTTCTTCACTCAAGATCTTCAATTAACCCACCATTTTCATCTTCCCCTATCTTTCTCAAGTTTTTTTTTTCATATAATTGAACATTAATGATCCCGCAACATCCACAACTCATAAACCACCAAACTCGATCCCAATAGCCACCGAGATTTTGACATGTTCCATTATACTCAAATGCATAACCATCCTCTTTATGTCTCACACCAACTCAGAAATTTCACAAATCGAATTGAAATCAAAATCAAATATTTCACTGGAGCATATGTATTTAAGGTTTACTGTTAAGGAAATTTGGGAATCTG
>JAGPOY010002870.1:15227-26828 GCA_018983105.1 Silene uniflora
ATGAAGATGAAGACAATGACTTAAGAAGATGAATATTAGATGAAAAAGATGAAGATGGCAAAAATCATACCATTTGACGGAAAATGTGAGCCACTAACGGAAAGGTTAACGGAGGAAACAACTTTGGTTATATTGTGGAATTAGCACTAGAGTTTAGGGGTATTTGCGATGATTTTGAAAACGAAGGGGTATATGGTAGAATTTCAAAAAGTACGGGGGTACACCGTAGAATTTCCCAAATATTAAATACAAAAACTGATGCTTTTTTTTAACCCAAAGAAAATAGAGAATGCTTAGAAAATAGCAAACTTTGCTATCTTGTGAGCCCTCCTAGTGGCCAAGAGAAAAAACAATGACAAGATAAATAAGACCATTGATGTCGGAGATGATAACGCACAAAATCTAGAGACACTTCACTCGCCCCATAGACTTCTAGCGCCAGGTTAAGGCAATCCGTATTTGCGTCAATGTGTCGGAATCCAAGCTTGTGCACATGATCAATGGCAAAACAGAGGGCCATAGAATTTGCCTGCAAGACACAGAAAACCATTTTCCCAGACTGAACAATGCAGCCCTTAGAATCCAACCAGCGGACTCCATAAGATTAGAGTTCCAGGCGGCGCCATAACATGCTCTGAGAGTCCAAGCACAATTTCGACCCCACCAAAAGAAAAGGATAGTGGTTTCTAATAATCGACAGGACCTCCCTCTCTTCAACACAAGAGGTGAGCAAACACTTCTTACCCCGATCAACCAAAATTTGGGCCGAGATGTTACAGCTTGCATTATGATTCGGCCAAAGGAGAGAAGAAGATAAATCAGCAATCGGACCTCTAAAGACACTTTCAGTTCTGATGCACCATAGCCTCCATAATATACTGACAAAGAGAGAGACCGATTCCATGAAGCAGCCATTGTTTTTGAAGAAACCAATCAAATTTATGATCCACAGTTAGATTGAAACATTGTTACCATTATAACAGTTGATACCAAGGGGAGAACCAAACCAAATTCTCTCAAGTCTTAGCCACCTACCACTCTAAAAATATGCTCCAGAGTCTTAATCATACTGATATCAAAATCAAAAAGTAGACAATAGGAGCACCAATCTAAACCCCTCGCCCTAAACTACGCTCCACAAGGTAAGGATTGCAAATAGTTTTGCATAGGGAAACCTTCCATTTACAGTGAATTGGCAAGTTCCATAGACCATTCTTACAAAAACGAGAAGTAGAGGGAGTAATACGGCAAGACATGTCTTTTGGGATTAACTCGGCATTAGGAGTCAACTTTTTTCTATTACCGTTTGAAAATCACCAACAATCTAGAGTACACTAAGCACACATACGTTCTCAAACCTTTCAAAAATTCTCATTTACGACCGTCTTAATTTAAGACGGCTCTCATAGTCCAATTAAATAAAGGTGAAAATGAAAGAAGGTCGTGAAATGTCTTAATTTAAGACGGCCTTGAAGAAGACCTACTGCGCAAACCTTTTAGATTACTGTTTGATGGCCCCTATCATGGATAGAAAATTCCCACAAAAGTTTCTGTGTTCCAAGAGCCAACCCTTATGTCACTTATTTACCATTATATAGTCTCCGTCCTCCAGTTCCGGAATCTCGATTCAAGAGTTCAATGAGGAATCAAACAAGAAAGTAAGAACGAAGACCATTGTAATGCTCGTAATAATATGCTTATGACTTTAGGAAAGAAACTACTTCCTAAAGAACCATGAAACAGGCGAACTATGAAAGTTATAAGACAAGCACACACGACGTCTAGGCAACATTCGCTTCTCGAGACCATAAGTAAACAAGGCAGAATGTGCAGCTAAGAAATCAGGCTCGTAATCCAGATCAGTCATAAGAAAACCAAACTTTTTCCTGATATTTTCTTCAGATTTTAGGAAACTTACAGGATTTCTCCTCATTAATTCAGAAATTCAGTCCATCCAAAGCTTCTTTAACACCTGACATTTCGACTCCATGCTCTTCTTACTAGAATAACACAGCAAACACACGCCATACGAAAACATCCCAGAACTTCGAGGAATCCATAATTCCTCTTCAACCTTAATCAATATATTTCGGAAAAACTCGGTTTTCCTCAAGAAAACACCCAGGTTGCTGAATGATGCCATTCTGAATAACTTGAATATTCACACCATACTCATTATTCAACAATGCAATATGTATTTTGAAATATGAAATCCAAATTCAATGTACATTGTTTGGTAAAAGGAAATTTTCAGATTTCAAATTTCCAATTTAATTCCATTGTTTTAGGATGTGAATTTTGGATAATCCAAATAAAATAAAATTAGTAAATATTCAACTCACACAATTAGGAAAACAAAATCATGAAATCATAACTAATAAAGTAGTAACTTTAAACATAATCTAAATTTCAATGTTCAAAGCAGTAATTTGGTGCGTGCAAGCAAAACCACAAAACACCATTCAATCATTGGGTAGCCTCCAACAATTTGTTCTTCGAGCAGTAATTTGGTGCGAGCAAAACCGTGAGCGACGAGTTATGGTTGATCAAAATCTTTCGAGTATGAGCTTGTAAGACTCTGACCTAAATTAATGCCATCAAATCCAAATCTTTTGATTTGCCAAACAACTTATTTGATTGAAATCCAGATTTCTAAATGAAATCTAGGTTGCCAAACAGACCATAAATGAATAAAGAGCCAGAATTGCCTTGAGATCGTGAATAATTGTAATAAAAGAAACTAAATCAGACCCAGAAAAACCATGATCTTGGAGAAGTTTAAATTTGGGTTTTAGGGTTTGGTCAACATAAGAAGCTAAGATCTGAGGGTAAGAAGATACAAACTTTTTGATATGGGTATCATCAAAATCATGCTGTTTTAAGAAATCAACAGCAGAATTAGCATTATTACAGAATTTGGAGTAGTTAGCGTACTTGTAACGGAGCTTGGTGGAAATGTAGAGAGCTTGTTGATGAGAGAACCCCAGATTATTATGAATAAGGCCATTAAAAATGGAGAGAGCTTGTTGATTTGGAGATTTGATTGATTGATTTTGGGGATTTGGTGGAATAGAAAAGAAGATGATGGAGATTGCAGTTGCCATTCCTCCCTTTCTTAAAATTCAACGCAGAATGTGAAAGGCTCGTAAGCCGCAAGTGTATTAGTTACGGTGTCGAAAAGAACATGACCTAAGACGGACTTTTATAGACGGTCTACAGCAAAAACCGAAGCCCAAGCCCAAGCCCAAGCCCAAGCCCAAGAAAAGAAACCAATTCAAGTTACAGAACAAACCTTAAACCCTGAGACACAAACCACAAGCAAAATCAAAGAGAAGAGAAGACAAAGAGGAGGAAGCCATGAGAAGAGCTCTCCTCAAAAATGTGTCACTCTACTCTACCACCTTCACCAAATCTCCCCAAATCCCTCATTCTCAAACCCTAAATTTAATCCCCAAATTCAATCTCCCCATTTTCCACAGATTTTTTTCTGAAAATTCCGGTTCTTCTGATCAAAACCCTAATCCTTCTCTTCCTCTTGCTGCTGTTGATCAAACCAGCTTGGAATCTACGCAGGAAAAAAAACTGGACTTAGTTGTTGATGATGTTAATAATGAAGGTATTTAGGAGTATTAATTTTGATTCAATTCTATGTTCTTTTAATCAATTATTACTGATTGTATAGTAGCTTGTTGATTCGTTGTTCATTGTTTCTGTTTTTGATTAGTAAGTAATACGGAGTATTGCAAATCCAAATTAGCGAAAATGTCCATGATTTGTGGAGGAAGTAGTTAGTATAGACCTAATTTTTGTGATTCCTCTGAGAAATTTATGGATAATTTGGGCTGCAGTTGATTTTAGTTTCTTAATCGAAACCGATCCATGCCTTTGGTGTCATCTTGTAGAGTTGTAGGCGTAAATGAGTTCGGGACATTGGGAATTCTATTTTCTCTATATTCGAGAAAGTTGCTTACTTAGACCCCCTAGATAAGTGGGAATTCGTAAGGAAATCTAAAATCGTGTGAAATATTACTTCCTGATCGTTGAGATATCTTATAGTGAATTAAATGACCACTATGTGAATGAATATATGTTGCTTGCGTTTCTGATGGTAAATATTTCTGGTCGACTCCAGAGCTGAAAACTAGGATAGAGAAGTACTTTGAGGGTGATGAAGAGGCACTCCCATCAGTTCTAGAAGGCGTACTGTCGAGAAAATTATCAGGAAAGCATGAAGATACTGATGATGAGCTGACCGAAAATTTACGCTCTGCCCCATTGGATGATGTTGAGGATAAGGAATTCGAGTCCGATTTTGAAGAAGCTAATCAGACTGATGAAGATATTCCAAATTTAATGGCTGCAAAAGATGTAACTGTCAAGAGGATGTTGAAAGATGAATACTTCAACATGGATGACAAAAAGTGGAATGCCATTGTGGACGAAGCAAAACAACAAGGACATGGAGATGATCCTAAAGAGTGTGAGGAGATTTTGGAAGATATGCTTTACTGTGATAAACTTCTCCCAGGTAACATACTCGTCAATTTCTAATTTCTTTTTTGTTCTTTTCACTATTTGGGAAAAAAAATATCTCAATCGTGCAATATTATGGCAACTATTGGAATGTACGGAACACTTCAATTGACATTTTTCATTTACTATACTATACATATGTAGACTGGGATTGTTTTCAAAACATTTTTTGTCCCTTATCTCTATCTGTGTTGTTCATTTACTTCCTCGCCCTAGTCAATTGTTTACCTTTAGTTTTTTTGCAAACTGAATTTTAAAAAGAGGTAAACAAATGTCCGAGACATATGATACTATTTTATTACCCTTGTTTGCTTTATAATCTTAAAACATCATAAAGTATCAATCATTTGTACACGATCAATTGGGCACCTCACCTGCGCTGTTTAGCTTTTCAGTGTACTCGTGCATGAAGTTTGTAGGAGATGGACATTTAAAACCAAGTGCCAGCATCCTAAAGTTCCCCGTATTGTGGTATTTGGCAATAAGCTTGACAGTTGTGACTTATTTTGAGTTCTGTTGCACCCTTTCTCTCTTATATCCTTCCAATTGCATTAAAAGAAGAGCTAAACATATTTTAGGTGCCTTCTTTTGCGAAATTAGTGAAATTGATATTGGTGAGCAATCCCATTTGTGAAGCTACGGTCTTGTGGAGCATAAGCTGACATTTTTCTTGTAGTCAGTTATATGGCGCTCAGCATAAGACCAGACCCACCACCAGGGTTAGGAAATGGGCAAACAAATGTCTAGAATGAGGTATGAATTAACATAGTAAGAGGGGAGAGTTTAAAATTTTGAATGGTTTTTCATGGTGGTATTAGCCAGGGAAGTCTTATCATAAGCTTTTAATGGTTTTTCATCGGAAAAAAGATCTTTTTTTTGGTCATTGGGAAACAAAGTTTTCATGACATTTAAGGTAATTGAAAATTAGACATTTCCTTACATTCTCTGGAAAAAAATGTTACCTTCTAAAACCAGAATATTTAGAGTCGAATTTTAACCCTCCAGTGACTAATTTTATACTCCTATTACTCTTTCCCTTTGACCTTTTTAATAGCTGCAACTTTTTCAATAATTATATTGTTGAGATGTGTGTTTGAGTGACGAGTAATTTGGATGTAGCATCTGACCTGTCACCATTATGATTGCTTTCTTGTAGAGGAAATTAAGCAGAAGGTCCAAGCAAAGTATGATGAATTACCGGAGAAAATGGAAAATAATGGACTGGAAGTAGAAAAAGCATATGAGGAATTCAAGGTGTTTGAGGATGAGATCGTAGCAGAGCATTTAAAGAAGGATGAGGAAGAGAGACTTCTTCCAGAGTCTGATGAGGTGGCGAAGCCTGTGGATAAGAAGAACGATGATCCTCCTGGTGTGGGTCCCATCCTCCGATGGCAAACGCGAGTTGTACTTGTTCCTGGTGGAGATGCCTGGCATCCTAAAAACAGAAAGGTAAAATTATCAGTGACTGTTAAGGAGCTTGGACTGACGAAATATCAGTTCCGCCGAATGAGAGAAATAGTTGGGACAAGGTATCATTCCGGAAAAGATGAGCTTACAATAAGTAGTGAAAGGTAACTTTTTAATCCTCCTCACATCTATGATAATGCATCCAGATTTCGAGTAGGCAAACCTGTGATACAATCAAACTGTCAGTATGTCGTGGATGACCACTTTATCTTTTCAGTACTACAAAACACAGTAACATATGAGACAGTTTTGCATGCGAGACAAACCCATTAATTAAATGAGGATAGAAGTATTTGGGTTGGTCTCACATCTCACATATTGGCAATAGTATTCTGTATTATTTATTTATTTACTCGTCTTTCCTCAATTTTGCTTAAATATTTATTTATTTTATAAAAGACCACTTATACTCTATTTTTGTTTTACAAATCCGTTTTGCCGCTTTAACCTTTGAACTTGGTTTTCACGCTTTTCTTATCTTTGTTTTAGTTTTTACAAACACGTTTGTTTTGTTTACCATTTATCTATTTTCTTTTACTTTGTTTATTTACCTTTGACCGTATTGGCGGATTCAAACCTATACGTATTCGGATGATGATGATTCATGTTAGCCGACCCCAACCTGTATTGGGATAAGGCTTTGTTGTTGTTGTTGTTCTGTATATAACTATGTAACAAGGGAGTCATTTATGAAATGACTGCCATTGCTGATAGGAATTTGTACTAATTACCTTGCGGATTTCAACGATACAGAGTTTTTTTTTTGTTTCAAATGGCTTTTACTGCATTGCATATAATTCCCATCATTTCAGGTTTGAACACCGTGAAGAAAATAGAAAAGACTGCCTGAGAACTCTGCTAAGCATAATCGAAGAGGCTGGAAAAGCTGATGCTTTGGTCGATGAGGCTCGGACTGCCTACGTCAAACAAAGGCTCAAATCAAATCCAGATTTCATGGCAAGATTACATGCCAAGACCAAGCAGGCTCCAGCTGCTATTCCGGCATGAGTAGTTCTACTACAATGGAGTTTTGATGGGCTTTTACAGTTATGCGGTTAATGAAACACGGTGAAGTATCTCTGTGTTCTTCATGGCTCTACACATAGTTGATTGAGAGAAAATTGTTGGTGACAGCTTGCGAAACCGTTCAAGTTTCTTTGATTATCCGCGCTCTTTTTTGTAACAAATCGTTTGCTAAAATTTGAGGTTTCTTTGCCTCATTTTAACTGGATGAGGCTTTGTTATAGAGATAGGGTAGAATTGATCTTTTCCCCCTTTCTCCTTTAAATTTCTTGTGTTTGGGCTGTGATATTCGAATTGATGTAATCCATGTTTTTGACTTTGTTTTGTGTTGCTTAGGCAACACAATTTAATAATTGACTATATGCATTGGCAGTTCATTCAAGGTGATTGTTGCTACATTTTCTTTTTGGTTTACATGATCACGGCCAGCTATTATTGAGCAAACTTGATTTGGATCCTCTAAATATAATCTGGGCTAATGCTCAGCTGAGGCTTGCACAATTGTATCCAACAGCAAAACAGTTGACAATGTAATGTAAGTCGAAGATGTTGTGTAGAACGCGGGGATTACTAAATTGAGTTATTGACTGTTAGTGCGAATAATTCAAGTTTTCCTAAGTTCTTATAGAGAAATGTCAAGAATAGGATTTGAACCATGCCCTTTTTGACCAGTACTTGATATTAGCGCTTTGGACCAACTCGGCCATCTTGACATGCTATTCCGTTATGCTAAATTTCATACAAAAAAATACTCTGTATTTATTAAAAAAAAAGAAACATTAGTTCATTGAACATGACAATCAGGGACACACAGGACTGATACTTTTTATTCATATTCAACTTTCCTGGAATGTTTAATTCAAAAGCTTTCATTGATCTTTCGGAGAATTCCATTCTTGTTTGCTTTCATCTTCTTGTTTGCTTACTATTCAGTATTGCCGCTGCCAGCTAAATCTACTGATTTCTTCCTGGTCGTTAACCAATCACTCCCTTGTTTCAAATTAATTGCTGTGGAATAGTTGCCAGATGCTTTGTTTACGAGGAGTATTAGCTAGCTCGATTACTATGGCGTAATGCAGAGGTCACCAAATTGCATTGGCCGAGTCTGAGATCAAAACTGGAATCGATAATTTATACAAATATGACTTGACTGGGACAGCATTAGAACAGCAAACCTCAGGAATCATACCCACCAAATAAAATCTTCATCACGCGCACATTTCTGTTCCTCCTACAGGCTACAGCGTTTCATTTGAATACGCTCTTTAGTGTGATTGTGAATAAATAGGCCCGATCAAGGACAGCTCCGAAATGGTTTAATATTTCAGCAAATAGAAAGCCAAACACATGAATTTGGTCACTCTCCATCATAAATGGCAGTTCAATAATTCCAATTCATGATTGGCAGTGTCTGGTTATCATTCACATGAGCTGAAAGGGCCAAGGAATTAAATTTCTCCAAATTGGAGGAAAATACTTAAAAAAAGAAAAGAAAAAAACACAATAAAAGTGAGAAGACCTGTGAAATTCCGGTCACTATTAAACGAAACAATTTTTGCCAATTAACGTCATGTAGCGAAGAAACAAATGACCATCGTAGCAGCAGAGATGATAAGTTGGACTCAAGCCTGCATACTAAGAAATACTAATATAATATGCATTTCATCGCATCAGCAAATTTTTTGTAGAGAATACAGTCAAGATTCAAGACACATGACCGAATAACATCAGTTAAAGAGATGCATTTACAAGAACTATATGATTGCATTATTTCAGGGAACCTACATATTATAACTGAGATTTATCATGTAAGATTATAAGGCATTCAAATATTCACGCAGTGGGTCTTCGTTCAAAAGAATCCCCTGCGTCCTCGTTACAAGGATGGGCTTGAAAGGCAGTGACCATAGCATCGGGAGGACCACGGCGACAACGCTGCATCATCTCGTCCACAGCTTCTGTGTTGCCGGAAAATAGAGCTTCCACCGATCCGTCTCTTCTATTTCTTACCCACCCTTTCAAACCCAGCTGGGTTGCATTTTCAATTGTCCAATTCCTGTAGAACACACCTTGGACTCTCCCCTTAATAGCACATCTTACCTGCCCAGAAACCGTACTTTACATAAGTAAAATGAAGGAACACCAATTTCTGATAAACAAAACTAGTTGGCTATGGACGTTGACCACAGTTTTCCACTAACTATCTAGACGCAAAATCAAAACAAACATTTGCCTGGAAACAACAAGGAAATGTTAGCACTTAGTACTCCTTTCTCCCCCGGTCATTGTTTATCTCAACTTTTGACAGAAAGACAAACATCAGGAAGGAAGATCAACACCAAATTTTGGCTTTGTTTCTGGTGACAAATTAGGTAGATTGAATTTCAGTGCAAGGGAAGGTTAGCTTAGCTGGCTTCCTGTCATCATCAGAAAATGTCGATCTTCTATTTCACTCTAAGGCGATATGATTTCTATGTTAAGAATAAAGGACTATACAATAGGGTAAAGATGATTTCTATAACACTATGTATCCATCCAACTTTTAACAAATCTAGTCCTAGGTTTCTTCTGGACACATGTGCAGCTTCATTGAAACAATCTTAAATGACATGTGAAGCGTAGATGCGAGACCGTGACTGACTACTATGTATAAGCCAGCATATATAACACTGCCTCCTTCCTGTCTATGCGAGATCTTTTCTAGAGGTATTGTTGCATTTTCATCCTACTAACTGAGCTAATTAAGTCCAACAGAATAGGGTATTAGCATGTTTAATTGAAGCAAAACCGAGGGAACATCTTACAGTAAGGAATTGTCTCCCTTCCCCTTGTATGCATCCAAAGCCCAAAGGAAGTCACAATTCCACATATATGTAAAAATGTACTAGATATGTTCTGCAAACCCTAGAAGGAACATCAGAATTGGCAAACTAGCTCAATACTCCGTTTGTCGGAATCATTTGTTTACCTTTGATTAAACTATCCCGACTGGGACGAACGGAGTATAAAACTTATTCAACTAAACTTCAAAACAAACATATAATCACAAATACAGAAAACCCAGAAAAATACCATTTCAAATTTCAAGAAAAAACAAACCAATCACATAGAAAATGATGACAAACATAAAAGAAACAAACTTTGAAAAAGAAGAAGCAATAATTAGAAGAAAAAGTCTCACAGTCTTGATAGAATCTTGAGAAGTGGGAACAGCATGATCATTATTCTGAGACATCACAGAAAAGCAAAGAGAAGATGAACAAGATCTGCGCAAAGGAAATACAGAAAAAGGAGGAACACCAAAATTACTGCAACTCTTGCGAATAATATGATGACTGTCAGAAATAACAGGTAATGAAGTAACAGAAATACTGGTGAGTTCTCCAACATGTGGGTTATTTAGTAAGCCATAAATTGTGGTAGTTTTGATGTGATTAATGAAAATGGAGCTGATTATTCGGGTTTGTGAAGAATTTGGAAAGGTGAATATGGTATGTAGGTGATTTGGATAATGGGGTTTGGTTCGAGTTAATGGTAAACTCAAGGTTCTTGCCATTGAATTCAATAAACACAAATGTAAACTGCAAATGAATGTCATCGGGTGTCATTTCAGTGTTCTTTCGCGAAGAATCAGGATAATTTTTGGGAGCAGACCTGCTAAACGGGTCAATTGGATTGAGCTCGGATCGTGTTAATTTTAGGCTTGTAGATTCGTGTCGGGTTTGAGTCGAGCCGGTCATTTCAGGTTCGGCCGTTCGGGTAAACTATTATTAAATTATTTGTTGATAATAATCAGTGTGCAACAATAAACATTCGGGCCGGGTTATATTGAGTCGAGTTAATTATGATTGGAGTCAGTTTATTTGAGTCGAGTCATTTTGGTCAGGTCTATTTTGCTAGGTCTAGGCAAAATGTACCTATGTGTAGATCCGACAAACAGGACAATCGGGTCGAGACGAGCAGTTTGAATTGGGTCAATTTTGGGTTGGAAGCGTTTAGATTAGATGGGGTTGGGCCATTTTGGGTTCGAGTCATTTTCGCGTAAAGTATGATAAAGTTTTTTGTGTATATCAGTAATTCAGGCTGAGTTAATTCGGGTTTGAGTCAAGTTCATGTGTCAGGTCGGATTATTCGAGTAGGGTCATTCGGACCAAGTCAGTTTCGCAAGGTCTACTTATGTGACTTTTTTTTATTACACGTATATCTTATAATAGACTCGACTTTAAGACTCCAATTAAACACCTAAGCTGAGCAATTGAGCAAGACTTGTAACTCGAGCTAACTAATATGACCTGTTAGCATAGGGTGCAAACCCTTATCCCACATCGTTGGTGAAAACATGGATAATCATCTTTATAAGTATCCACTAAGGGGGCGTTTGGTATACGAAAGAGAAAGAGAATGAAATCAAGAAAGGGTAATAAGGGGAAATGTATAGAATTACCTTGAATTAAACTTGTTGTTTGGTGAAAGGCTCGTAAGCCGCAAGTGTCATATCGGGTTCGGGTCAACTCGGGTCGGGTCATATCGGGTTTGGGTCAAGTCGGGTTAGCATACCCTTTCGGGTCGAGTCGGGTC
>JAGPOY010002871.1:0-14043 GCA_018983105.1 Silene uniflora
GTGAAGGGGGTGGTGGTGATGGCGGAGGCGGTGATGGAGGTGGAGATGGTGGCGGAGGTGAGGGTGGAGGTGGTGAGGGCGGTGGGGGTGATGGAGGCGGCAGAGGTGGAGAAAACACCGGTGCAGGGTTAATAGGCGCGGGAGGAACAAAAGGCTTGCACCCAAACGCATTACAATCCACCGGCTTTGATAACACCGCCTGACATTGAGCAGCATTCCGCTGCAACGGTCTCCCCGGAATACAATTCCTCTTATCATCGAACGCCTTAACCCGCAAACACACCGGCGGCTCGCCACTAAAGAAATTATAAGAATAAGTAAAGTTCTTCAAATTCTTCAAATCGCAAATACTTTCCGGCACTTCCCCAATAAACCTATTATGCGCCACATCCAGCTGCTCCAAACCAGTAATCTCACCTATCGACGCAGGTAACGGCCCCGACAACTTATTAAAACTCGCGTCGAAAACCGTCAAATTCTTCAACTTCCCCATATCGCTCGGCAAACAGGACCTCAATCCATTATTAATCAATAAAATTTCATTCAAATTGGACATGTTGACAATACTCTGAGGTAAACACCCATGGAAATCATTGTTCGCCAATACAATTACCGAAACCGGTGAATTCCCGAAATTATCCGGTAACTGGAAACGGAACCGGTTGTGGTTTATAAATATCGCATCCAATTCCTTATCGAATAATTCCTTGGGGACATTCCCTTCAAACTCGTTAAACCGTATGTCCAAAAACTTCAAACTCGGTAACTCGAGAACCACACTCGGAAATCGCCCTGCAAAACGGTTGTTGCTAAGATCTAACTCGAACAACAACCGTAAATTAGCGAATTTCCGAGGAAGGGTCCCACAAAACCGATTCGAATTAATATGAAATAAAGCGAGGTCCTGGAGGAGTCCTAGCTCCTCCGGAAGGTACCCGGCGATATCGCCGTGGTTAAGATCAATACCAGCAACAGTATTGGTCGAAGAGTTATCTAGTGCAGGTGCACAAAACACTCCTGTATACTGACACACATCAGGTCCAACCCAATTCTGAGTCAAGTGCCTCGGGTCGGATAATATCGCTTGTTTCCACGCTTGGAGCGCAATGTACGCGTCCCGAAGCCTCAGACTACCAAACACAAGGTTCGGTGGAACCACAACTCTTTCGCCCCGGTCACCATACTCGTCTTTGTAGTATAAAAGCTGACGACGACGAATGTAGCTCGCCTCGGTGTCGGTTAACGTACTCGTACTGATGAAATTTCCATTTACTTGAATTTGGAGGTGCAGAAATATGAATAATAATGCAAAGGTGGTGAGAAATGTGAAATACAAGGTGGAGAAATTGTTGGTATTAGTTTTGTTCTTCATCTCACGTTAGACATTTATAAGACTATAACAATTAACAATATTCAACATTCACTTGAATTTCCTTATTTTTTATTTTCTTTATCGGATGAATGAAATATAAATTTGTCGATAGATACGTAAAATAAATTTCCGAAAATTTAAAATCTGAGGGAAATATGTGGGATTTTGGAAGTAGAAAAAGAAGCTAAGAAAGTTGTATGTGTGTGTGTGTATGAAATAAAGAAGAGGTGGAAGATATAAGGCAAAAATAATGTGAATGTGGTGGGTTCAATTTAGTGAGGTTAAAGACTTAAAGCCAACTTTATTGAATTTTTATTTTATTTTTATTTTTGTTTATATTAATATTAATATTTTTGGAATTATTTTTGAAGAGGGATAGATATTGTTGATGTAATTGTGTGGGTAATGGGTTACATCTCATTTATATACAAGGAATAGTAAGGTACAAAGGTGGGCTAATTTGTTGGTTTCTTATGAAACTTCAACTAGTTTTGGTATTATAAATCTTGGAAGGTATTACTCCATGGAATATGGTACATAGAATAATGTGGACCAACCAATTATATGACAAAGAAAACTTTTGTTGTTATTTTAATGTAATTAGGTGGAATTATGAGTGTATTAAACTAATTGTTGAGTATTATTATTATGGAGTTTGGTTGTTAAATGAGACAAAATCTAATCATACTTCTAATCCCTAACCTCCACAAAAAAATATAAGATTTTTCTCCGTTATATCATGCCCTGCCCTGAGCAAAAGCGTATTAAATTAAACGGTGTAAATGAAAACAGAAGTGAGAATCGGATCAATCGAGTCATACAACTAAGTTTGGACTGGCTCATGTGCGAGTATTCAGCTCAGATCGAGTGCGCTCACTTCGAATTTGGGTCATCGTTGGATATGTATTGTTGGGGTGTATCGGGTGTCGTGTCATGTACAGATCAAATTATTTAGAATGCCCATTTATCAGGTCCAGGTAAATACAAGTATATTCGAATTTATCAATGTTGACTAAAGCATATTATAATTTAACCTCTCAATGATGGAGTAAAAACACAATTTTGTTCAACTACTTGGGTTAATAATAGAGGATTAGTTAGAATTATGATTATGATTAGAAATAATTTGTGGTTTCCATTTAACTAATGGTAGTAGTTGTATATACCATGTATGGCTAGATAGATAATTCCTAGGACAAAACTTCATGAACACATTAGCTGGATTACATTATTTTTCTTCTAAATGCATTAATTTTTGTTTAGGGTGTCTCCAGCTCATTTGAAAGTTATCTCCAACTTGTCCTACTAGGGATGCCGTGATACTCCCTCCGACATAAATATTTGTATACTTCTAATCGGAAAGGTAAACAAATAATTAGAACCGAAATGTGATATTATGTTGGCAAGGATAATAAAACCTAGTTTACACATGTTTACATTATAGTCGGTTCAGAAACAAATATGAGATACTTTCATATTTTGTATAGTTATTATAAGGAGTAATTGTTGCACTAACAGAGAGGAATATAGGGGTCGACTGGAGCATCGAGTCTTGTATAGGTTTGTACGAAGATTTCATGCATACAATTAAGGCGTTAATCCGATTATTTATGTATTTTGGTGCAAAGGAAGCAATTAGGTGCGTTTGTTGCTGACGGGATTGAAATTAGCTCGTAAATTATACGGAGTACACTTTAACAACTTTACCGACTAAACCAACAGATCAATATTATCCAATATAATTAAATTATACTATTGGGAAAGAGAGGCGGCAGTGTAAAAGTAGAAAGAGAACTTTAGAGGTAATGTAATGCTGCTTATAACGACTCTTGAATTGGAATCACATGATTATCGCGACCACCGCGCCCCCTTAATTACGTCGACTACGCTCCCCGTTGATGCTTCAGTTTTGTTGTTTCTTGTTTGCCCATAATATAATATAATACTCCCTCCAATTCATTATAAGTGTCCCATTGTGAGGATGACACGAGAATTAAGTAAATGAGTTAAATAATGTAAAGTATTGTAGTGGGGTGAGGTAATTGGAGAGAGGAAAGGTAATGTGGGGTATTATTGTGAGTGAAGTGATTAAAATAAGTATTGTTATAGGGTGAAGTGAGGTATTGTTGTGGGTTGAAGTGATTAAAATAAGTATAAAACATTACCAAAAATAGACAATGAGACATTATTGTGAATAGACGGAAATGGACAATGAGACACTTATAATGAATGGGAGAGAGTATATAATAAAGTATCCATTTTATTTTTGGATAAGAACATATACTTATACACACACTCTCTATAAAACAAGACAATAAAACAAGACAATCACATTCTACGACTAAAAGAAAAAAAGTATAGAATTATTATTACAATTGCAATACGGATTTACTAGTTATTCTTGGGTAAGCCGATAAGACGGGCGCCTCGTGATATTTGTATAAATTGATTTATTTACATAAATTTTGTGTAAACTATCTTATAAGAAAATAATCTGAAAGAATTATTCATGGTGGTTTCTGTTATAAACGATAAACTTAGGTGGAAATCTTATCTTTATTTGTGACTTACTTCACATGTGAAGTGCATTACTAGTACATTGTATAACTTGAGTATATGATGAATGAGAAAATACACATCATTTGTGTTGTGTGAAATCAAAAGTTTTAGTTAGAATGTCAAAATTGTTTTCAAGTTTACGTTATATCATTACTTGTTTGTTTCCGCTGAAATTTCCTCTAACTTTAAATCATAACTCTGTCGCTGCTTGTATTAGATAATGATAAATTATTTAAAATTATTTGAACTTTATTTAATTCTGAAGGTGTTACGTTATGACATTACTTATCTCCATTTCGATAAATAGATAGGAGGAAGTAGTTACTAAGCTAGCTTAACGCCTTAACCCTTTGGTGATTAAGGTCAATATAGCTTTATGGGCATATGTCACGATATGGCAATTTTCACATCATGACTGTAGTCACTAATTGCGCAAGAACATTCCTACATACATACCATACCATACGCGGTGTGAAGGTATAATTAATATCGTTATGGTGCGACTTTATAATAATAGTATAGTATAGTGCGCAATATTCTCCTTGCTATAATTCTTCAAATCATAATCCTCCCAAATAATTATCATGGATGAACATTTGTCAATCCGAATGATTAGACTTTTGTTATTAATAAGCAATATTTCGGCAACTCAATAATTAATTGATGTTATATCCTGACTTTGTAATCTTCAATTACCAAATGACTTTGAGCTACGGGTGTTAACGAGCCGAGCCGAGTCCAAGCTTGGCCTTGCTCGGCTTGTGCTCAAGAACCAAAACTCGAGCTCGAGCTTACCCGATCGAGCTTGCAAAAATGTGCTCGTTATAAAGCTTGCGAGCTTTGACGCGAGCTCGGCCTATATAAAATTGCTTAATTTTTTATTTTTTTCTTCCAATAATTTCAATAACAAGGCTCGAAGATTATATGTAAAAATATTTGGCAAATCAGCGATACATTTGACATGTGTGATACAAATATATAATCATGATAAATATTTTTATAAAATATGAGCAATATCTTAGGTAATCACACAAATTCGAGCTGCTCGCGAGCTTTTCGAGTCGAGCCAGCCTTTGCTCGGCTTGACTCATTAAACTATCGAGCCGATCCCGAGCCGAGCTCATACGAACTGAGCTTTGACCGAGCCGATCTCGAGTTGCTCGCGAGCTGTCTCGTCTCATACACCCCTACTTTGAGCATATCCTCCCGTAATATATATCTATTCACTTTCGCGAATATATATATATGCTTTGAATTTGTTAGTGATCATTCTGAACGACTAGCACGATATCTGATTAAGGTTTTCTAATAACCTGTCTGAGCTAGGCCCCAATTTCTACTATTTGGCCTTTTCTAAATTTTCTAGTTTTGGTCTTGGAGAACTCCGTATGTAAACTCACTTAACATTTATGCATATTATAATTATTTATTAGAATCTGAACTCTAAAATTTGTTACCTCTCAATCAATAGGATCCTCCTTCCTTATGCATGTCCACATATCCAATATATCGTGAGTTAACAATATAAATTTGTGCGTTGCTTTCTTTGCATTCGGTAATTATCTTTACTTAGCTTGCTTATTATGTAATAACATGAATGTATGGGTAAAAAACTATGAGCTAATTAGAATGGTCCATAACATGTTACTAGTTGTAAAGGCAACCACTAAGGGATGTTTCATTTCTTAAGGGGAATGAGGTACCCTTAGACCCTACTAACTACCCCATTATGGTAGATATGAGAAGATAAGATGCTTTTCTTTTTGTGAAGGTGTTTTGAAACTTTCCATCTACATTTTGTGGCTTAGGTACAATTTAGGTGTATGTGCTTAATATCGGGTGCATAATTTCCTTGTCCTAACTCTTAATTCTTGTGTATGTTTTAAAGGATGTCTTTAATATTTAGGGCATACCTTACAACTTATTGGTAAGACCTTACACATCCTATTATGTTGATCATTATTGGTTTGTTTGTTGGGTTTTGGAAGCTCGATCTCTAGCTTGTCAATACGCCCATACCGTTACAATAAGATAGATTCGAAGTAATAAACTTTAAAGTACTCCGAGTTCTTTAAAGAAACTTTCGATCATGTTAATTCTTTTCATATGTGAGATAATACAATATTTTCGCAAAAAGAAAACTATAATAGCTCACAACTTCATTGTCATATACTCCCCCCTATTCAGAATAAGTGAATCATTTGTTGCATATAATGAGTGGAGTATTTTAAAAAAATGGAATAGTGATTCTGAATATGAGGGAGTATATGACACTATGTGGTTTTGCAATTTCATTCCACGTCTATCCGATTTAGTTTTAGATCAAACAAAATTACACATCTCTTTCTGATCTTTGTCCGATTTCCATCCTAACTTAGATAACATGTAATTCATCGTCAAAATATTGTCTTTTATGTTTACTTTACTCTTATCTAGTTTAGGAGGGCTTGAAACATGTAAAAGTTGTAAGAATATCATCTCAATCAAAACCTTAACGAGATTGTGATTCAATCAATGATCTTGTACCTTAACAGAAGTACATAGGACGACGAAATTCCTATTTTGTGAGCTCTAACATTACTAAATTATTGAGTTGAATTAGTTTGCTAAGATATAAATCCATTTCCAAGAACATTTTTGTATCAATCAAAAACTAAAACAAATCAAACAAACAATACCTAATTAGACATATTCTAGAGGGGTTGGCGATTTCACATGGTCCAGTATAATGCAAATGAAGAAGACTTTGGTAGTTGAAGATTATGGGACATATACTTTCAGCTAGCTGTGATTTAATTAACTACCTAATTAGTGACTTAATTGTACCCATACAATAGTAGTAATTGTGTCATCAGTGGCGGAGCCAGGAATTGACCCCAGCGGGGGCGAAAAATCTCAGCGGGGGCGAACTGGTAATGGTATAAGGGGAACATGAAAAAAATTTGAAAATTCTAACTAAAAATTTTAAATTTCCGGCCGCCAGCGGGGGCGACCGCCTCCGCTAGCCCCCCCCTAGATCCACCACTGTGTGTCATCAGAAATATTTCATAATCAAATGTATAAATATTTCATAATCATATATTATCTTAACAACCGAATTAAATGGAACCGATTAAATGGAGGTCCTGTACTCCAACAAAATATGAGGTGCCAAATATTAATGCATGCAGCAAAAGTAGACCTGGCAAACAGATCGAGTCATGTCGGGATCGTATCCGTGTCACATGTAAACGGGTCACAAACCCTCCAACCCAAACCCAACCCGATTAAATATCATGTCGTGTTCGTGTCGACCCACATACATAAATGGGTAATCAAGCCTCAACCCAAACCCGTTAATTTCGTGTCGGGTTCGTGTTTAGAGAGCTCGACCCAAACCCAGCCCAATTAAATATCGTGTCGTGTTCGTGTCGACCCACTTACATAAATGGGTCATTAAGCCTCAACCCGAACCCATTAATTTCGTGTCGGGTTCGTGTCGTGTTTCGTGTCGTGTCCTCTAAGCAAAAGTGTTGTTTGGATTGAATTTTATCAGCAAAACTTATAAATTTAAAGACCAAAACCGGAGGTCCGATTTCCACGCTCATGGCAGAACTGGGACTTAGATCCCCCAACTATTAACCGTAGGTCTCCTAAAAAACAGTATCTCTTTAATTTAAGTTACTGTGATACCGAGAACTCTGTACAATTTAAAGTGACAATGTTTCATTCTTAATGAAATGGATATAACTAATAAAAATAGTTACAATATATGATGAAACAAATAAACTCATTATGAAAATAAGTGGAGTAATTAAGTACTCGTATTTAAATAAAAGAGTCACTTTAAATTATGATCAATGAAAAAAAGAGTACAAAAATTAAATAAACAGATAAAAAAATAGTCTCTCGCAAGTTTGTGTGTATTGTAGTTATTTTTATTATTAAACCATTTTATAAATTTATCTCACAACAACAAAAAAGCAATACCCACATAATGACAAAAAATAAAACAATAGAAACAATTTCAAAAGCTTATTAACAATAATCTCACTAATTTAACTCAAAATACACACACAAAATGACAAACTTACATTATTCCATACAGTTTTTTAACCTAAAAGTTTCCTACTATTTATTTTCTTTATAATAATAAACCATAAAAGTCGAAGTTAATCATTGGTTATGATTGAAAACAACTTTATTATTCCTTATAATAGATATTATAATAATCACAGTTCTTATAACGCGTCAAGACGTAAGCTCTTGGTTTAGAAATTATTTAGGATAGGATTATTATCCAAGGTTGCAAAAGTGTAGGAGGAAGCTTCGTAAAGAGATATATTAATGATAAAAACTTAAATAAACATTGTTTGAAAAATTCGTGTGTCCTCCTTACATCTAAAAACAATTTATCAAATGGAATAGGTATAAGGAGTACGGTCCTTTTAGAGGATACAATTATTTTTTTGTATGTCTAAATGTCTAATGTAAAAGTTCTTTATTATGTAAAAATATACTTGTATGAGTTTTGACTTGAGCAAGAAGTATCTTCTCCATGTCTGAATGTTAAATTTCAAATCCAAATTTGCAAAATAGCATAAATAGTCTTAAAGCAAATAGCTCACCGTGCTTAGGCTTGTTCTCTCGACTTAATTTCCACTAATTCAGCTTAGTGCAGTTCGAAGTGAACTAATTATGCACTCCATAAACATCCTAGTTAGGAGTATATAGGACAGGTCTTATTCCTCACTTGACCTTTTTTTTTACCTTTTTCTCCTAGCTAAAAAAGTTAAATGCACTTATTCACCTAATTTGAGCACACACACATCACATTTTACGGATTTTTAACATGTGCGACTGTGCGCTGCTAAGAATACAAATTAAAGACTCGGGAAAAAAAAATACGCTAGCATTTTATCAAATTTATGCGTCTTTAACGTATACCCTAAGGACATACGGAGTATATATATTAGAAAACCCGCACTTTTAATTTAGAATCAAATTCTTCCTAGTAAATGTCATGAAGAAAAGTAGCAATTGCCTTTCTAGAAGTTGCATGGAAGAGAGTAGTAGAGTACTTAGGCTCTTTAATCTTTATTCAATTACTTTCAGTTCAGTAAAATATCATATTGGTCACACGAAAACGAAAAGACCTTTAGCATCTAAAATAGAGTAAAAATAAAGAAAAAGGAGTGAACGAACTCAAATTCTTGTTTCAGATATCAATATCCGTCTTAAACTTAAAATAGATCATGTATAAAACTCAAAAAATGCACAAGAAATAACAAAATGTTTGTCCTACTCCTGTATATGTAAATGAAGGTATATTTGACCGATTTTAATTTTGAAACGGATACTCCCGTCATAAGACTGACTTGGTGGTGAATGAAAGCATATAAAACATGCAACCTACAGCTGAAGCAAACACATTTACTATCCTGCATACTTGTATACCGAAATTTGGACCCACATTGCATAAAGTTCAGATAAATTCATTGGTGCAAATTGTTTGAGGGACAAAATATAGTTAGGGTAATCTATCTACATGCCCAAATAATCAATGGATTGTTTTGTTTTTACTTGATTTTATGGTTATATCAGACTGAGGGTGTCAGGCAGGAGATGTAAATGGAGGAAATATGACAGTTCATGATACAGTAGCATTACAGTTATGGATTGACTCATGGTCTCAATTTGCCTTATTGATTGGTTGCAACTTGCAATCTCGACCGATGACGGTTAGAAATCATGGTATCGTATCGTTATTACCCGTAAGTGCTCATGGGTAGAGAGTACTAGAGCGATGGTGGTACAACGGTATACAAATATCGATACAATAAGGCTATGGTAAATTTACCGACATCTGTTATATGATAGTAAATAACATGATTACCGTATAATCGGTTAGTGATTAATTACTGGACACGGAATAAAATTTTACAATTTCATTTACAATCATTAGAAAATAAAGTCGGAATTCTTAACAGCAGAAGCAGAGAGGGTCAATTCGCAACAGGTAAAAAAAATTAGTACGGAGTATCAAATTCGTGATGTTTAGTACAATTTGAACTACTCCGTAACATGTTTTAGCTCCGCCATTGTGTATTCCTAGAACTAATGATCACTACTCATTGTGAAACCGCCTGCCTACACGACCAATGTCCGCCAAACACTAGTAAAATACATACGGCTGTAAGTTAATCGAACTTGGATTATACCGTAAAGAAAAGAAGGCAGGAAAAGGAAAACGAAGCTTCAGCTAACACAAAACCAAGGCTTTTACAACACTGTATAGTACAGGAACTGTGCCAAGAACTCCAGAAGCATCAGCGTAGCTATGTCCTACTGTAGTCGCCCTTCACCAAATGTCTAACACTATTGTGGATACGATGTCGGGCCGTAAGCAGGTGCAGCAGGAGTCGCACTATAATCGTATGGTACATACCCCTCCTGCGAACCATATGAGCCACCAAGTCTAGCCTCAGCGCTACCGCCACTGTCACCAGGAATTCCATAGTGTGGTTGACCGGTCTGGTAAGCAGGTGCAGCTGCAGCAATCCCGGTATCATAAGTAGCCTGACTAGAATACAAGGTCAGACTAGAATAGGTGGTTTGACTAAGATAGGTTGTCTGACTAGGATAGCTTGGCTGACTAGGATGGGCATACGGGCTCAAATACCTCGATACCGGGCTCAATGGGGACGGCAAGACTTGGTCTGCCACGGGAAACTTTGTGTACGGACTTGAAGGTTTTTGAACTTTGGCAGGACGGGATGATGGTGGACCACTGGTCGCGCCTCGAGCACCACCATCGTTGGCTCGCTTGCTATGCATCACTCTGGCTGTAGTGCCATTTTTTCTATCATTCTTGGCTCTCTCAAGTACAGCGAGACGCTTCCTCAAGCTTTCAACAGGAAATTCTTCCTCAATCTTATGGTCTTCTACACATTTTATAATAGATCGGATGGAAATTGACTCCAAACTATTGGCTTTATCCTGAAGTATCAAACACCAATAATTAGGAAAAAAAACGTTGGTAATACTGATAGACAGCACTACCTATCAGCTGAAGAGAAAAGGCAAATGTAATAGTCTTACTAAATCCCATTTGATTTTGGTAATCAGATGATGTCGAATTTGTGGGAACTTTTCTTACAATATGCAAAAAATACAAACTTTTCTAAAAATGATGGTAAATAAATGTTTTGATGATCTGAAAGGAAAATTTTCTCATTGTATTTCAACATACAACATTACGAGAACTCGATCGTCAAAGTTGGCGTCAATTGACCAACAAAGTTAAACGCACAATTTTGGGACGGAGGTAGTAATGAGTATACATGGAGTAATAAACTTACAGTTGCTGAAGCACTATGATTGCCTTTCTTACGTATGTCCCTGGATTCCCTATCGGTTTTCTGCAAAAAAGACTTCAGAAGTGACACGGGCTGAAATCTATCAGTCAAACCAGACTCGGTGGCAAAATAAACTGCCTCAACTTGCTTTCCATGTTTTACCAATTCTTTAATCAAATCTGCAAAGAAAAATAATTCCTCAAAATCTTTGTACAATTATGAATCTTAACAAGCAGGTAAGCACACATTAGTCTAGTCAAAATAAAAATGTTACGCTCTAAATAAAAATCAAAGAAGCCAACTGTGTGCTTACCTTTCAGGTCTTAACTTCCATCTTCCCCCATATATTCCCTCTCCACATATTCCCTCTCCACATCCCCCTACATGAACACACACAAGCGCATACAAACACATAACGAAGTTTTCTCTCTCAATTCAATACGGTTCGCTTCATTCTCCTTCGTTCTCTTTCTATAGTTATTAATCCAAACAACTTGAACTAGTCATAGTGTCATACTCTATTGTGCCGTAACATAGGCCCCGGTACAGCTAAGAGCACAATACCATGCCACTTGCATTACAAAAGACAAATATTTGACAATGTTGACATATTTAAATTTGATGCAAAAGTAAGATACAATGAAAACAATGATGAAGCGATAGATGGCAGAGTCTTCGTATGCAGACATTAAATAGATGTCGAATTCTTCTGTACAAGCGTAACTAGGATACCCTTAAAAGCACCTGAAGCTTAGCCGATAAAGAAGTCAGAAAACAATTCTAGCCCTAGTAGTAATCACATCTAAGACCTAAATATACATGAGAATTACGCTGCAACCAAACACCCCAAATAACAGCAACATGGCACATCACCATAGTCGCATTCCATCTTTTGTTCTATGTTACCCTTGATACGGAGTAAATACTTATAAATCAGGGTTTTACTATTCTCCACATATATAAGCAGTCCACTCCATCCTTGAAAACCCCCATACATGAGCACTCCAACCTTGACCATATGTCATCAACTTCCCAGTGAATCCTCTCCAACCCCTTGCCCTCATCTCCTTCTTCCTCTCCGCCTGCCCCCAACACCAATGTTAGTACGCATACTATGATCGGCATAAAATCTTTACAATATCCTCAACACCAATTTTTTAAGCTAAAAGATGATCCTACTCTAGGAAGTTGTAAGGCAGTAAGCATAACCTGGTATCTTTCCTTCTCCACTCCCTACCTCTCTTAACTATCTACAAAGCTATAAACGAACATAATTCCAAAATATTTAAACCCTGAAACAAATAATAATACATATGCTGAAGGTTCATATTAGAACTCCAATCATAGTTTTAAAAATAAAACATAGTAGCAAAACTCGTTATATTGGTTCCCAGTAAAATCATACAAGATCCTCCAACAAAAGAAAAAAAAAAAGTTTAACCTTACTCGAACACCAAACCATAACAATCAGCCTAATTGGTTGTGATTTGGGGAGGATGCCCGGACAAAACAGACAACGAAAAATCTTATTTGGGATCATCTTAAGCATAAGAAGGCCTATTCCAAGCAACATGATCCATTTACTGATAGCTATAATGACTATGCTTAACACTTGAACAGTAATATCTCAACAAGCAATAACACAAATGCTCAATATTCGCATACCAACTGCATTCAAACTTCTATAAATAACGCAAAGAAGCATAAACATTACAACTACATTGATCAAAAGCTCCAAACTATACAATAAAGAGCGAAAATTGAGAAGAACAACCTGCAATTTTATCCCCGAAAATGGGAATAGCAAGCTTAGCCATATCCCTCCTCCCACAAAACTCAAGCATCAACTTAATATAGAACTCTTCCTCAAACTTCTCTTTCAATCCAAACCCCAACAAAACCTCGATAAACATGGCCGCCTCGGCGGGCCCCATCCCAGTCCCCTCACCAATCCCTTCTAACCCCTCATTATCAGACACCGCCCTCCACTCCTTCAAAACCTCCTCGGCCCTCTCCACTGCCTTTTTAGCAAAAACCCGACCCAAACCCGGGTTTCTCACCTTCCCCTTCTTCAATTCCTCGGGTGGGAACATACTTCTAACCACCATTGAGCATGCCCACCTGGTATCAATCAACCCGGCCCGTTTCGCCTTCTTCATTTCAACAAATTCCCTCACTGCTTCCACCACAAACCTCTCAGAATCGACACACTCCGAAAACGCTTTCGACATTTTCTCCCTCAACGACGTCGTTTCCCTCCGTTTCTCAACCAATAACCTCATCAACGACCCGGGTTCCATTCTCCTACACATTGTCGTCAAAATATCCGGCAATGGCGTTGATTCATCGGGTATCGGTTTCGACACTTCCGAAATTGCCACCCTTTTCCAACTTTCCACAGTTGAAGAGAGCGAATTTAGCAATTCAGGGAGGGATTTCTCGCGGTTTTCGAGGGAATCTAGGGTTTGTGTGAATTGGGTATCTAGTGTTTGGAATTGAGAATCTAGGGTTTGGGATTTAATTTCAACGGAATTTTGGAGATTAGTGAAATGGGTAATTAGGGTTTTGTAAAGGCTTGCGCAATTGGTTAAAAGGGTTTTTTGTTCTTCGAGTTTTGTGAAAAGGGTCGTAATTGTTTCTGGTATTTCTTCTGTTATTGTTGTTGTTTCCGCCATGGAAAAGGAGATTGTACAACTGAATTGAATGTTGAGAAGATGAACACCACCAAATTGAGTGAGAGAGGGGAGAAACTGAGTTCAAATTACTTTCTGTACT
>JAGPOY010002872.1:0-13996 GCA_018983105.1 Silene uniflora
AAAGTGTCCCATTTTCCATATTTAGTAACTTTTTTGGTTGTGAAAAGTCCTAACTACCCTTGCTTTTTCACCTTACTACCCCACCACCCACTACTAACCCAACCTAATTACCTTACTAACTATTAAACAACTAATATTCCTCTTACCCCTACCCATACCAAAATATTAAACAACTAATATTCATTAAACTTTGTGCCATCCCATAAATGGGACACTTATAATAACTGGGAGGGAGTAGTACAAAATTGTACGTCACATCAAACTTTGTAGTTTGTACTACCATTTCAAAACGTAGAAAACAGGATAAAATGCCAAATTCGTACTGCAAAACAATTGATTGGTTAATTCAAAGAAACCTCTTCATTTTCCTACCATTTTTCCTCTAAACAACTCCGCTTTCCCCTTTCAATTAAATTCCCAATTCCAGTTCATAATCAATCAATCCAATCAAAACCCTTTTCCCCAAATCAATCAAAAATGATGCACATGACCTTTTACTGGGGTAAAAAAGTAACTGTATTATTCGATTGGTGGAAGACTGAGTCATGGACGAGTTACGCCTTAACCCTACTCGTTTGCTTCCTCTTCGCCGTATTTTACCAGTACATGGAGGATCGTAGACTGAGCTTCCTAGCCATGGCGGTTGCGCCGCCGCATCAACAACCGTCGATCGCGGTCCCACTCGTTCCGCGACTCGGAACTCGGGTGGGTAAATGGGTCCGAGTTGCGACAGCGGTGTTGGTGGGAGTTAATTCTGGGATTGCGTATATGTTGATGCTTGCAGTGATGTCGTTTAATTGGGGAGTTTTGATTGCGATTGTATTGGGATTTGGTGTTGGGTATTTCTTGTTTAGAGCTAAGGAATATGAGGCTTTGATTGTTGAGGATACTTGTGCTTGTTCTTGATCACAAGTTCAAGTTAAAGAAGACGATATTTGTGTTAAATTTAAAACGGGATAAGTATGACGAAATGATAATGCACTCATGTTAATTACCACATGTAATTCTAATTGATGATTACACACTTATTTATGATGTAATTTTACTTTGATCAGTTTGTGTTTTAGCAATACTTTTGATTTAGTTACGGTTATGTAATCGAAGGTAAATTAAGGGAATGGGCTGTATTGCCTGTATGATCTATATCCACTTGTTTTGGATGAATGTGAATATGTGATGCACTTTTTAAAGCAATGAAAAACAATCAAATTTGTGGTCGATGATATTTCGCATAATGTAAATTAACGGCCTTTATCAGAATTTCCTTACTCGCTTTCGACAAATCATTACTCTCCTTCCTTGCAATTTCCTGCCCAACTTGTTTCTAATAACCGAGCTATCACTTGTTTTGAGTGCCCCACACGAAACACGAACTCCATGAATTGTCCCATCTTCAACCGCTATCCTTATCAAACCTGAGAGCACCTTAGCGCAGAGAATAAAAGGATATGGTGACATGGGGTACCCTTGACGAAACTCTCTATTAGGACGGAATTCATCAGTCGTCTCTCTGTTGCCCGAACAGTGAACGAGATGGAGGAATACATTTCATCATATTTCCTACCCAACAGTCACCAAATCCCATCCTTTTAAGAACCCGCTCCAAGAAAAGACCACTCAACTATATCGTATCATCATAGGCCTTAGCCATGTCAAGTTTAATCGCCATGTGACCGTCTCCATGTCTAGTATTCTTCATATGTTTAGATTTCCTTATTAGCTACTCTTATTATTATTTAAGTAATAGGGTCTAATGAATGTAATTTTCAAGGAATTCAATTAATCAAAACTTGCTTAATTATCATCTTCACCTACATCCTGGGTCTCTATTATCCCTATTTTACCTAGAATACCAAGTGATTTCTCCACCCGAATCACCTCATATTCTAGTAAGTGTAGTAACTACAACCTCTCAATTCACAAAATTGAACTGTTGGTTGATACAGAAGGGTTATACGATAACGTCTCCATGACCTTTACAAACGCGAGTTAATTTAGCTAATAAAGTTACCATGGTATTATACCCAATCATTTGAGTTTATAGCACTATTTATTTTCAAATATGTTGTAATAAATCCCTCTATATAAAGAAGTTCAATAGTAATTTCATCTTCACAGTAAATCTCTCTTGTACTAGGGAGTGAGTATATGTCTGTCGTTCCAATTGTTATGAGCCGATGAGTTGGTGTTTGTCTAATGGTCAAGATGACATTTTTGTGAATTAAAACCACATTTTTTTTTTTGAAATAATTAAAACCACATATTTGAATCCTTTTCCAATAGTCACTTTAATTTCATACTCCGTATTGTATTTTCTCTGTAAAAATTCATGAGAAAGAGTTTGACGGTCTTAGTAATCCTACCTAACTCGAATTTGGGCTAAATAAATTGAATAGTAGAAGTACTATATATACAAAGTATACATCTGTTTCGTGTATTTTTTTTTTACAATCTCAAAACTCACAAATTACAAGGCAGTTTACTTGTCTCAATTAATATTAATTCTTAAACTTCCTTTTGTTTAAATCACATAGCCCTTCTCAATAAACAGATTCGTAGATGTTTATACAAGGCTTAAGAAGAAAGAGTAACAATCAACAGAGGAAGCAATGATATAAACTAACAGCTTCGAAATTCTACCAAACCGGCCTATTAGCTCAGTTGGTTAGAGCGTCGTGCTAATAACGCGAAGGTCGCAGGTTCGAGACCTGCATAGGCCATTATTTATTATATTTTTTTGTTTTCTTGTTTTCTGGAAATGAAAGCCTGTACATACATACAACTATGCCTTAGATACATCTGGTAGAGGCTATAATAGCCATGAATTATTGAAACAAACTATAATGTCATTAACAAATCAAACTAATTACTATCAATAAACAGCAAAACAAAAAAACGAGCAATGTCGACTGGAAATGAGATTTGTAGTCATGTAGGATCGGATTAGCAAAACTCTTAACATCTGGTAGACTCATGGTAGATGTAGTCGAGAACCGCAATGACTCCGCAAACAAAGGCTTGATCTACCCCCGGTTGTACTACCACATGATATACATCTTTGCTTTTCATTACCCTCGCTATTTCTTCTCTTGTGCCAACCTACCATTATAAACCCAAATGTCATCATATCATCATATTTGTACACATCGCGGGCGGACTATATGAGTAATGACTTGGTGAGTAATCACACATGAAACGGTCTCGTATGCGAGATCAAAAGATCTGTAATTGTTGTTATAAGCTTGTAATTGTTGTGAGATCCTAGGGAATATGACCACTAATTAGTGAGTTGTCATATCATCATTATTTATAGTACATCGCAAACAATATGACCGGTGACTTAGTGAGTCGTCTTATATAATATATACGTTCTCATATGCGAGATCAACGCAACTTTAATTATAAAAGAAATATTGTGTATGATGAATCCATTATTAAGCTTTGTTTTACTACTAAATAGATTTAATGATTTAAATAAGTTAATAGAGTGATCCGATTTGCATATTGCACATATATACAACAATCCTTGGTGGTGATGGAATAAAGGTTATCCTAAAACAATCCTTCATAGAATAAGTATCTAGCTAAAGCTAATATCAACTTGTAAAAGGGTATCAATGTATCATGGTAAGGAAATAATTCAGCTAAGTGTTTCCATGCAATAATTGATTATGTAATCCTCCGTATTTGTTAGCATTAAATTATGTAATTGCGCAGCTTTGAAAATAAGACGGTTTTATATAAATATTTGAATTTAGATGGAGAAGTGCTAATGACTACCTGAGCTATGATGTTCCCGGCTGAGTCGAGGATACGACAATCTCTATCAGGGAAATAGCCTTCAACCTCAAAATCGCAATCTCTTCTACCACGGCCATCCGTCTTAGGCTCAGTTGAAATCCTAATTGCATTTGATCTAGAGAAGCATGCATTTGGTTCTCTTATGCTGAAAACCATTTTTTGTAATCCGTCATTGTCGTAATATCCTTTCCATTTCTTGTTAATGCTCAACGCTTGTACAATTCCGCCCTATCATAATAAAATGCACAAAAAATAAGGTACAAATACATTAATAAAACATCGTAAACAATATTATCCAGTTATCCTAGTACCTCAAGCCTATTGTCCATGACGAGACAATAAGATTAAACTTCCTATTATTCGTGGCAAATGAAAGACGACAATCAACTAGCCATGTCCGACTACAAAATAAGGGGATTCGAATCTGCAACCTATTATCCACATACCTGTTGTCGGATAAGAAGCACGGCATCACCATCACTATCAAGAAGCATCAACTCTCCTTTCCTACCAAGAGTTCCACAACCAGCCACCTGAAAAACAACCTTTTGGCTACAATTAGTAACCACAAACCCGCCACCACCGACCATAAGCGGCCGTCGTCTTACAACCAACACAACTTGTGACGTTGAACAATACATCTTGCTTATTATTGGCATTATCATGCTATTTGTCCTAGAAACCGTCCCCATTTTTCTTTAAGTAATTTCTTTCTTAAGTCATAAGGTTGTTATATAGGAGTATAAAGAGTGAAGAATAAGGAAGAATAATAAAGGAATAAAGAGAAGCTAGAAATGTTTGGCTAAGCTTGACTTTATATGTAGAAAAGGTAGGAATAATAATGTTGAAATTAATCGTTAAGGTCAGTGGCAGAGCCAGGATTTGAGGTTAAGGGGCGAATTGAAGAATTTCAGCATAGACCAACACGTTAAGTCATTAGATAAACCACAGAAAAAAAAAAAAAATCGAAAATCTTAACTAAAACGCGCAACATTTCATTTTTCAGCAGAGGCGAGGCGTTTCTACTAGCCTCCCTAAATCCGCCACTGGTTAAGGTTGGCCATGCATTGACGTTTCGTAGTAAGGAAGGAGGCAACGAATAAGGAAGTCTCCTTTATATATAAAGTATGGAGTTAGGTTGTTAGTTAGATGTGCTCCCATACGGGTGTTATATTAATAACAACGTCTATTACGTGACTTTATCAAATTTGACGTATTGAACCGTGACTAAGATTACGATTATGATATCTTTTCACACATGCATGTTCGTACGTACATGCAAAAAATGGAACTCGTATTTCAAATTACTATCGGAACTTTTTAAACTATACGGAGTATTATTGTACTAGGGCAAAGTTAGGTTACATCATTATTGTTGTACTTCTTCATCCGATTTTTTATATATGAGTATATGACGTGTTTTGTTTCTCGAGTTAAGCCCATTTTAATTTTTAGAAAAACATTTTTTTTTTTCCAATTTTAATAATTAGTCCATTAAATTTTGTACAAATAACTTTTTTATATGAGTGCACATTTTTTCATAATAATATTTGTTCATATACTAAAGAGAAATATGAGTGTTTCAAAATCCGAAATAGAAAGGTAAACAATAAAGAAAAAATCCAAAATTTAAATAGGTAAACAAATAATCAAAAGGACTAGAGCATATAAATATGTTAATCGCTTGTATTTTATGCCTATTTCCCTACAACTTCGGCGCCGTGTGCAAGCGTTCTGCTCCAAATTAACGATGAGATTTATCCGAGTCATTCGTATGAAATGGATCAGACCTCCATTTCTTATTGTAAGAAATAGAGAGAATCTTTACTCACTGCTCCACTGTTTAATTTTATGAGTGGTTTGAGCTCGGGATGCATCTTTTGCTGAATTGCTGGTTGGCTAAATATGAAGTTAGGTGCTTATGGATTTGAATAAATAAACATTTTGATTACATGTGAATTAATTAGTAATTGGACTGACGTTTAGAACTCTGATCTAGCAAGATTTGTGACTTTCTAATTGTAATTTGCCTTTACAAGTACAATTAATGCCTAATTTGCGTATGATCAATCTTTGAAGCAACTCATTATCTTAATTTGGAATGTTGTTAAACTAGAATGAGCCAGCATAATCTAAGGCTCCGTTTGGCAAAACTGACTGAAAAGGTAGCTGAAACCTGAAAAGGTAGCTGAAAACTGAAAAGCTAACTGAAACCTGAAAAGGTAACTGATAAGGTAGCTGAAAATTAGGAGCTGATAAGGTAACTGATTATATAAAAATGTGTTTGACAAACTAGCTGAAAAGGTAGCTGATTTTGGTAAAATGACGTAAAAGGATATGATAATTATTTAATACTCCCTCTCATCCACTATATTCTTCCCTCTTTCCATTTTCGGATTATTCAAGTTTTCTTCCCTATTTCCTTTTCTAGAAGATTTGTGTGGTCTAGATTCATTTACAAGTGGGATAGTGTGTTTTGTGTGGTCCAAATTCATTTTCTTAATCTTTGTGCAAAAAGAAAGGGGAAGAATATAGTGGATGGGAGGGAGTATTATAGAATAAAGGGGTTAAAAATGGAAGAATTTTTATTTCAGGTACCTGAAATCTCAGGTAGCATTTCATTTCAGCTACCTTATTTGACCAAATAAGCTACTTGCCAAACACGTCCAATAAAATCAGGTAGCTGAAATATTGGTCAAATAAGCTACTTTGGTCAAATAAGGTACATGAAGTGGCGTGCCAAACAGAGCCTAAGAGTCGGAAAAGTGGAGGCTAGTTTATTTGGTATTTGATATGGTATGTGTTTGGTCACACTTTTATTAAATGTGTTTTTACATTACATAAATAAAAAATAGGACAAATACAAATTTTTAGAAAGACAAAAACTATTGTTAAAACTCCAACACTGCGACACCGTCGCACACAATAATTATTGTACTCTATTTTATACATGTATTAATTTTTACAATGATAAAATGATTTTTTTTAAAATAAGAAGGCCAAACATTAAAAAGTGAGCAGGTATGAAAGCGATGAGGTGAACAAGCGAATGGTGGTATTATGGGCGAGCTGGAACGCGAGGAATGATGATGTGCATGGTGAAGGCAGGCTTGAACCACAGGGGGCTGTTGACAAAGCGCTAAGCATGTGGAAGGCGTGGCAAGAAGCGCAACCTACTAAAAGGCAGGGGAGGAGGGGAAATGATGAGGCTCGGGTTCAATGGAAGGCTCCCATGGAAGGATGGTGGAAAATAAATGCTGATGCCGCAGTCATGGGAGATACGGGATGTGGAATGGGAGTCGTGATTAGAGACTATCGGGGCAAGGTGGAGCGCGCAGGTGTACAGCAGGTTCGTGAGCAATGGGGACCGGAGATTGCCGAGTCTAAAGCAGCGGAATTTGGTTTGCGGAGTGCCTGGCAAATGGGCATTGAACACGTTATTTTGGAGTCGGATTGCATCACCTTGATAACAATGTTAAAATCGAAGGTCTTTCCCTCAAATTATTTTGGTATGTGTGGTAAGGTAGTCTCGGAGCTAGCTGGTATGTTTAATAATTGTCAATTTAGTTTTATTCGAAGAGACGGTAATTTTGTTGCTCACGGTTTGGCCCATCTGACTCCGCTATCGTATTCGATGAGGTATTGGATTGGGTCGGTTCCGGAGAGTATTTTACCGCTTGTACTTTTAAAAGCCCCTGACATGGATGATTAATGAAATGTTTCCTATGTTTCCCTCAAAAAAAAAAAAGTTATCCAAAGTAATTTCATTATAAGAACCTAACATGCTCTAATTTCTAGAAAAAAAAAAACAGTTTTTGGGAAATCACTTTTAAGAAACAAAGCTAGGGATTATTTTTTAAAAATTTGGCCAAGCATGTTCGAGTTATGTTAGTTCTTCAACTTATTGAAGATAGAAGATTGATTTATCCTTTTTTACTTCGAAAATATCATTTATTTTTCGATATTTAGTTAATTTACACAAAATACTCACCTCAAACTTTATACATTATCCGTCAGACCCACCTCAGATTCTACTTTTTCACTCACTTCTTTTTTTTACAAAAAAAAATAACACATGGGATGTTCTCATTGGACAATTTCTTTTAATGGTGGGTCAAGATTCAAACCAAAGTCTTAAGTTGAGTCTTGGATTTCCAAGACTCAACTTAAGACTTTCTCAAGACTAGGAAAGATTATTGGTGGTTTTGAGTAAATCTTGTCTCAAGACTTACCAAAGTCTTGTCACAAGACCATCAATAATCTTACCCTAAATATTGGCTATATATGCAACTGGCTACACCCAAGTGAGGGAGAAATTGTCCATTTCATAAGCCCATAGGGGTTCTCTCCTCTAAAGCAATTGGGAAGCGGTAGATCTAACTCATTGGTTTATATGATAGACAACTCACTCTTCTTTTTCCAAGGTAGGATCTCAGATGTGATACTTATCGTGGCTTAATTGTAAATACTGATTATGCAACTGGTTACACCCAAATGAGGGAGAAAATGTCCATTTCATAAGCCTATAGGGGTTCTCTCCTCTAAAGCAATTGGGAAGCGGTAGATCTAACTCATTGGTTTATATGGTAGACAACCCACTCTTCTTTTTCTAAGGTAGAATCTCGGATGTGATACTCATCGTGGCTTAATTCTCACATTCCCTCAAACATGTGAGATCCCGTTTTTTCCATTGACCATAACCTTTTAAATGTAATTTCCTGACCCAATTTTTTTTCTTTGTCGCTTTTTCCTTCTTTTTTCCTTATGCCTAGGTCTTTTTAACCCTGGGCTCAATCTAATACTATGTTAAATCATGCAACGGGTTTGGACCACACCCAAATAAGAGAGAAAATATTCGAAGTTCAAGGAGATTCCATCTAGAACCAATTAGTAACGGGTGGAGTAACTCCTTGGTTTATATGGTAGACAATTAACTCTTCTTTTATTTCCAATGTGCGATCTCACAACTGATATTTGATAAGTGGTTGAACTTTTTATCTTCATAATGAGCTCAAACACAATTATGTGTCCTATATGGAGATAGAGGAGAGAGTTGTATATTATAATACTAATAGTAAGGTCATGGCTTATATATTGGGAGTGACTTTACTCTAAAAGAACCCTTGTTTCACTCATTGCTAGAATATATGACCTAGTTTTAAAAAGGACCTCTTGTGAACGCACATATACATAACTCAATAATGTGACGCAGTGGTTAACGGTGGTTATGGGTCGTGTCATGTCGTTAATTGATGTCGTGTCTTGTGCCTAACTATAACAGGAGATTGAGAGGATGTTGTCTTGCATCGGGAAATTGAGAACCTTATAATATTCGTATAAGAGATTCTACCCACTACATTAACAGTAAGGCCTTCCACTTTGGCGTAAGAGAGGATAAATGGCCCAAAAGTAAACATCTTATCTTATTGGAAGTTTTACGACGGTGGTGGGTCAAACTGTTACAAATGGTATCAGAGCAACTCTGCAACCGTGTGGTGATCCTATATTGTCAGACCTAGTGAGGAAGGATTTTAGGGATTGGTTGCCATCATCTTTCAAGCACAACAAGGACATTGTTTTCATTATGTGAGAGAGTTTTATAACACCGAAAGAGATTGTGAGGATGTTGTCTCACATCACGAAAGTGAGAGCCTTGCACTTTGGGTTTAGGAGGGGATAAATGACCAAAAGGTTAACATCCTATTTTATTGGGGTGTGTTACGATAGTGGTGAGTCGGACTGTTACAAATTGTGATACTCCATGTTAACGGAAGACGTATTCAACTAGGATACCCTGATGAGCTTAAATGATTAGTGCTTAAAGGGATTGAAAGTACACTAATATCAACAAAGTGCACTTTTGTTTTTGGAAGCCCGTGATAAGAAATCCACAATTAAGCGTGCTTGATAAGGAGTAATATTACAATTTGTGACCTCCTGGGAAGGTTTTCATGATGCATACTATTGAAGGCAAAATGCGCCAAAAAAGGACTCTCGTCTATAGGCCAAGTACATAGCCTGACGAGCTACCGTAAGTAAGTGCTTTCGGTCCACTTTAGATCGAGGTGCTACAAATGATATCAGAGCAACCCTGTGAGTGAGTGGTTTACACTGAGCAAGAAGGGATTTTGAGTTAGCGGCTATATATGTTGTTAGGAGCGACGAAGTCTTTATGTTCTTCATATGAGGGTGTGTACATGTTAAGTGAAAACATTATTCAGGTGGAGTACTCCATTAAAGAGGTCCATTGAGATTGAAAGTACACTCATAATGTCAACAAATTGAAGAGATCCAAATGGTGAAACTGAAGTAATGACATGTGATTATTTCGTAGTAAACTACCGCTTGTTTCATGCCTTATCACATGTCATTTCCGCTCTTTATAGCGGTTTTTGTTATTAATTATTTCCCTTTAGTCTATTTGGCTTTAGATGATGTCTTGTAGGTGAAACAAAGTTAAACAGGACGGAAATGATGCATAGTGGAGCCAATTTGGACGGTGCAAGTCCGAGCTTGGGAGCGGTATCACCACACTTAAAGACCATTTGGATTACCTCCCAAGACATCTAGATCCTTAAAAAGAAGTTTTGAAGCAAGTTGGGTCGTCCCTAGGGCCATCCCTATGGGACAAGGACCGGTATGGAAGAAGAAAAGCAAGAAAAATCCCTGGAGCTCGTCCCTCCCCCCATCCCACCGGTACACCAAACCGGTATGGAGGCCGTACCGGCCGGGACAACTCTGTCCCTATAGGGACGGTTCACCTCTTCTATTTTTCTTTTCGGTTAATTCCTATTTGTTTTGTAAACACTATATATACCCCCACTTTCTAATTTTTGAGACACAAAACCCTAGATCTAGTATGTCATTTGCCCAAGTTTTAAGTTTTGTTAATCATTTTCTTAATTATTCCTTAATCTTTCAATAATTAACATAGTATTAGAGATAGAAATTGGGTTGTAAGACAAGATTTGGGTATTTCTCTACTCTTATTTTCAATCCAATTCCTTCTTTTTCAACTAAGTTTGTATAATTTCTCTCTTTGTTCATTTACATACCTTGTTTATCTTGATAGAAATTGATGAAATTTGTTGTTTGATTGTTGATTTTCTCTCTCTTGTTTATCTTGTTCATCTTGTTTTAATTGTTGTTACATATCCAAGTTTGAATCTTTTCCTTCATAAAGGTTCTTCCTTTATGCTTAGTTGGTGCTAGAAATTGGTAGATTAGAGTGATATTATCTTTGTGTTGGTTAGTTGTTTGATTAATTGCTCTTTTTATTTGAGTTTAATAGTTTCATTATTTGTGTCAAAGTTTGTCCATTTTCTTATCAATCCATCTTAATCTTAGTTTAATTAGCCTATTTCCATCTTTCCCATAATTAATTGCATGATTAGTTGTTGTAATAGAGTTCATACCATGTTTAATGTCAAAGTTGCAACCTTTATTGAATGTCTAGTTTTAATCGTTATGACTAGTGAGTAGTCCCTTTTCTAGGGTGTGGTTGTGCATGAACATGATTGATTGACTTAATTTACTCCATTTTGATTAGTGGGAAAGGGGAATTAGTGAGGGTTTACCTTTGGGATTTACTTGTTATGTTGGCAATAGGGATTACGATTAGCCTAGAACACTTGTCCACCAATGAGAATTGGTTAGGTTCAAAGTCGATTGCCCATTAGTTTTCCATGTCCATTTAGGGTTGAACCCGAGAGGGAGAGTCATAATAGGGTGCCTTAGGTAACTACCGATTGGTCCTCGACCTTTGAGAGGAGGAGTGGAACGATCGGGGATATAGCATGACCTTAATGACCCTTGCGGCAATTTGATAATTGAGAGAATAGCGCGTTCCCTTGAATATTTGAGTGCTTAGGCGAGGTAATCCGAGTCGTGAGCCCGAGAGGGAGTCAGATCGGTAACCCTAGTGTCCTATGATGAGCCCGAGAGGGAGTTTATAGGCGATCTTGAGGTGTTGTCCCCCTTATCTATTTTCCAATTCTATTGATTTTCGGAGTTGAGTGTCAATCATGATTGCTTATGTGTCTAACCATGCCCTAGTCCTTTAATCTCATAAGAGTAAAATCCAATTTAGTACTTTCCTTTATTCTCTTGCTCTTTAATTAGTTACTTCTTTTACTTGTCCTTTAATTTAGTTTATGTTAGATAAATCAAACCAACCTTTTATCGCTCGACTTAGCTAAACGAAGATTTTAAACGATTAGTACTCTACAATTGCTCCTTGTGGGATCGACCCTCAATTGTGTAACGATATTCGTGCACTTGCGAGATTATTACTTTAACCATCAAGTAAGTACCACTAATTTAAATCATTCTAAAGATCCCGTTTTAGATAAGTTGACAAGTTTTGATGTTATTTCTCTTCCTCAAGATCCGGAGTTAAGAAGAAAGCTAAAAGATTTTACATCAACGACCACGGTATAAAAGAAGAGAGTATGTTCGAAGAGGACCATGCCAACCTCGTGATCACAAATATCCAAAGATAAAGCATAACTTTGTTGTTGTGTGGCTTGATAAGTTTAAGTCTTGGTTGTAATTTAGTAATGAAAAGGGTGCGGCATTCTATTTTCTTTGTTATTTATTCTTTGTATCGGCTGGTGAGGCTTTTGTGAATGAGGATTTAGAACTTGGAGTAAACATGCATGATACATTTAATAAGCATGTTGCAGTAATCATTGAGTGCTCATAATAATGCTATGAGGAATCTCGATGTTTTTAATAAACAAAAATCTTCCCTTGTATGTTGCTATAAAAAATTATTACAAAGAAGCTGAAAGTGATTATAATATTCGATTGGAAGCTTCAATAGATGCATTGCATTTTATTACTTTACAACGGATAACATCTCGTGGGTCATGATGAAAGTGATAATTCCATAAACCTAGGTAATTTCCTAGAGCTTAGGAAAACATTTGCAAAACGTAACAATGATGTAGCTAGGGCTCTTTTGATAAGAAGATACCTGGAAATTGTACTCTCACCTCATTTAGAATCCAAAAACAACTTGTCAATGTTTTTGCAAATGAGACCACATAAAAAGTTATAGAAGAACAAGATGGTGGATTTTTTTGGTATTCTTGCCCATGAGTCAGCAGATATATCTGATGAAGATCGAATGCCTTTTTCTTTGAGGTTTGTTGATAAACAAGGAAGATGAAAGAAAGACTTTTGGGTATTGTGCACGTGGCCTGGGTGATCGGACAATACTTCTTTGACACATAAAGTTGCAATAGAAAATTTGCTAAATACAAATTCTGCTACTCTTTCTAGTGTTAGAGATTAAGAGTAGTTAAAAATGGTGTTAGTAATATGAGAGGTTCAATTAATGGTCTTAAAACATTAATCATAAGTGAGTCTCTTTACGCTTATTATGTTCATTGTTTTACTCATCAACTCGTTTGTTGTTGTAGCTAAGAAGAAAGGTTAATTATAGCGTCCTTTTGATTCACTCGCCATTTTACTTATTGTGATTGGAAGTTCCTCTAAACGCAAAGTAGTTCCTGAAAAACAAGCTGAAAATGTTCTCAAAACATTACATATGGGTGAAATTGTATCTGGAAGTACGCCTGATGATATGTATTGGAAATCTACTTTAAAACCATTTAAATGTGTTCGATTTACTTTCCACTATTCTTTATGTTCTTGATGTTATTGGTGACTTTTGTAATGAAAGTGAGCTAGTAAAGGTGGATAGTTTTGCATATACTATGCGGACATTTGATTATGTTTTTATTAGACAATTGATTATCACTATTTTTGGGATTAGTAATGTATTGAGCAAAGATTCACAAAGCTAAGGAAAGATCAAGATATCGTAAATGCTATCACTCTCTAGCTGCTTATTGATGGGACAAAAAAAGAATTTACAGAAGATTAGAGAAGATGGGTGGATTGCTTGTAACACCCTCATAAACCAGGGGGCCTTTACCAAGGACTGCCCTTAGCCTATGAGAGTATTACCATCCCGACATAACCGGGGTAGTGTAAATATCAAAAGAATAATACCTGTCCCTTTATTAATAGCAAACTTTAATTGTCTTACAACCGTTCATAAAGCAACATAAATGAAATACTAATGTTTAACTACTGATAATGCTAATAACTATGTCGGCTAGGCAAATGCTAAACTTGTGGCGACTCTTCCCATCCCAGAAGCACATCATCATCCATAAGCTCATTA
>JAGPOY010002873.1:0-14040 GCA_018983105.1 Silene uniflora
AATACACTCAAAGTGAGCATCAGGCCTAAAACCAAACCAAAGGCCTCCTTTGGTTTCATGAGCATCGACACCAAAGCTCCGAGAGAACCCAAAAGAGCGAAAGATAGGATCAACTAAGTCTACTTTACATTTTGTTTCAGCTAAGAACAGAAAATCAAAATAAGAACTAGAAAGAATCGCTCTAGTCTTTGCAATCGTAGGAGCAAGTGGGTTATTTAAACCCCTCACATTCCAACAGAGCCCTTTCATGAAGAAGAAAACCACCACCTTGCCAACCAACTCCACACCAAGCTCATATCGACACAGCCCAAAAATTCACCCCAAACAGAAATCCAAACCATCAAAGATTCGCCACATGAAACAAATACCACCAAAGCGTCTCAAAAGGACCGACTCACAGCACCAGGTCCAAAAACAGACCCAAAGGTTACACACAGGCCCGACAGACACATCTGACCCTCAAACCATTAGAACAAGCTGTAATAAAAAGGAATCTTGAAACCAATACCTCTAAACCATCAAAAGCTACTGTCAATTGGTCACAAAGAATGACAGCAACCAGCAAACCCTTACCATATTAAGGCAGTCAGGAAACCCAATTTTGCCACACGGTACCTCCCAGGACCACCGCCATATATGCAACAAGCCGAACACAAGGACGACACTGACACTGGAGACGTAGACAATGGGACCGGAAGGTGGGGGGAAGGGGGGGAACACCTTCTCCGTCCCAAAACAAGCTGCAAAAGACAGCTCCAACAACTACCGTAAAATCGCAAACTTAGGAAAACAAAGACGAGCTACGCTCATAGACACGGTACATTGACACATACTAAAAGCACAAGAAGGAGGCTTTACCAGAGGTGGGGGAAATGGGGGGATCACCCTTAGGTTGCATACACGGTTTCGGCGACAGGACAAGGGAACGGAGGGACGGGAATCCGACACAGGTGCGCTTCAAACAAGATACCAGCCAGAAACTCGAACAAAACAGCCGGCAAGAGACAAACAGAAGAGACGATAGTGGAATCACATTTTCAATCACCGGCGAATCGATCACGGACAGGGAAAACAAGAAGAAGGTGAACAAGAAGACGGTGAAATCATTTCCGCCGGAGATGGGGTAAAACCCGTCTCATCTCCGGCGGATGGCCGATCGATAGAGGAGCTCAAGTGTCGGGAGATGGCGGCTGGATGTGGTGGATCAGTTTTAGGTTATATTTGGGGGTTTTGAGAAGGTTGTAAGGATAAAAACATGTTGAAGTTGTGGATTTTGGAGTAAATTCATACGGAGTACTTCATAATTCATAATAGAATTTATTTCAAAATTTTGATTAGGATTCATACTCAGAAATAAAAAATGATGTTTATAATAAAATATTTGGACAAAATTTTAAACCTGAGAGAAATGGGTGAGAAAAAATATTTAGCAATAAAATATGCTTATTTATAGAACACAAGTTAGTAATTAAGGAGAAAAAAGAAAATATATCAGATATACTACCTCCACTTTATAGTTTTTGAACATATATTTTTTGAGCTTATTACCTTAAACTTTATTTGTTTTCGAGCAATTGTGATTTTTTTTTTAGCATATTAAAGCTTATAAGTTAGATTTTAATTTTTTTCCCTCAAATTTAACTAAACTTATGTGTAATGTTTTTAAATTTTATTGTAATTTTTTAGAGCTCAATGTTTAAGTGAATAAACTCAAAAACTTTATTATAATGCTCAAAAACTATAAAATTGGAGGTAATACATCGGATGTACCATCCACTCACTGGTAATTAAGAGAAAAGATAGGCTTTAAATAACGTAATTTATTTTCGCAGTACGATTTTTACTCATTGCAGTACTTTTTGCCCAAAATTTTCCATTTGTCTACCCTCTACTAAAAAATATCAAATCTAATTCTCTCCTCCTTCTCTCTATCATTGAATCATTAATCTCCTTTAACATCCTTCAAAATTTTCAATTATGCATAATTATTCGACCATAGAGCAGATATTTAATTCATTAAATCATTACCACTAATTAAACTGAGTATTTCTTATAATTTCGTAATTTTCTAATTAGGGTTTATGTTGAAATATTGATTTGGGTTAATTAGTGTGGGATGGTTTGAGATACTTTTATGTCGACGGCGAGATAGGCAACGCTGCCAGCAAGGAGGAAGGTGATCCACAGATCCATGGTTGCTAGCGACATAGGCAGCGAAAATTGGAAAGAAAAAAAGCAATACGTACACAATTATGGATGTAGTACGTAGGTGCAAGGATTCAACCCCACAGCCACCATTCTCAATTTATTGCAGAATATATAATGCACAATGTAAATAAAATAATGTAGTAGTACACGCTACCAATTGATGTAGTAAACTGAAGTACAGATGTAGTACCGTCGGCGACTCTAACACCTGACCCACCACTCAACCAGTGCAACAACCCCGTCGGCGACCTTATCGGTCGGTAAATCCCCTCTCACCAGTGTTGATAACAAGTGCCAAAAATAGGGTATTGAAATTAGAGAGAATACATTAGATATAAATTAGAGAGGGAAAATGATGAGGGAAATGGGAGGGGTAAAAATGTCAACTATGTACTACGATGAGTAAAATGTGTACTGCGAAAATCAGCACCCAAAAATAAAAATAAAATAAAAAAGGTGGGGTCAAGACTCACCCGAAATCTTAAGGTGAGTTTTGGATTTCAAAGACTTGACTTAAGACTTTCTCAAGACTTTCTCAAAACTCAAGTAGATTATTGGTAAGATTGAGAGAGTATGGTCTTAAGACTTAATAAAGTCTTATCTTCAGACCGCCAATAATCTTACCCTTAGGTTTTGGGTTTGAATTCCCCGCTCCCTTACACATTGGTAGTACACATAATACAAGAGTGTTAGCTAGCCGTGACACAAATTTTTGTTTAGTATTGTCTTATGAATTTTTTCTTTTTATGAACTTTAATTTATCCAACTATTCTTATGAACTTTTTTTTTTCTTATGAACTTTATCCAATTATTCTTATGATTTTTTTTTCTTATGAACTTTAGCCATGACACAAATTCTTATGAGCTTTATCCAATTATTCTTATGAATTTCTTTTTTCTGTCACAAAGCTAATTGTATGTATGTGTCAAATTATTTTCTAAAGTAAATAATTACTAGATTTTTTGCCCGTGCGTTGCACGGGTTATAAAAATTGACTCACCTCTAATTGCTATGAATTTTTCTGGGCGAACATTCAACGTATTCGATGTTTTGATACTCCCCCATCTCAATCATTTGATAATATTATTAAAAAAAAATTCAATTGATGTTTTGATAGTCCCCCGTCTCAATCATTTGATACTGCTAAAAAAAATTCAATTGATGTTTAATAGTGTCTCTCGCCTCAATCATTTGATACTGTCGAAAAAAATCAATTGATGTTTTGATACTCCCCTGTCTTAATCATTTGTACTGTTTAAAAAAAAAATCAATTGATGTTTTCACAGTTCTCGTCTTAATCATTTGATACTGTCAAAAAAAATTCAATTGATGTTTTGATAGTCCCCTGTCTCAATCATTTGATACTGTTAGATCAATTATAATTATGTCAAATATGATGAATAAGAAATTTGAAAACTATAATTTCGATAAAGAGGGAAAATTGAATCTACGTGCAATGTATATATACAGACTTCATGTATTATATGCGACAGAGAAGTTTGAAATTTAGTTTAGTTGACTTCTACTTCGTATAATTTTTATTCACAAAAACTTGTGAGAGACCGCCTCTCAATAAATTATTGAGAGACGGCCCGGTTACATGATTTGGATCCCACCATATTATGATATGGTAATTAACTAAGAATAATTAATTTAATTAATAAAGATTCTATTCATGGCAATTACTATCTAATTTCCTAATATGCTCCTCCAAAATATTCTACTATCTAATTTCCTAAAAAAAATGTATACAATATTATTATACAATTCTTCTTCTCCTTTCAACGACGTTCAATTGAGTCTTTTCCAACGACATTATTCATCACATTTACAATGGAAATCGATCAAGGTTTGTGTTTTTTTTTTTTTTTTATCATTTGTGTTTTTTTTTTTTTAATCTTCTCTGTATTATTTTGTATATCTAACAATTATGTGTATCGGAAATCATTCGTTTAGTTGTCGTCGCAGTAGATGAGATCCACCAAGAAATGGTGATGACTAATGAAGTACATGACGATTCGTTAGAAATACAAGGTATTATTATCTATTATTGATTAATTTCCTTCGTCTTAATATTTTGTTACAAACTAATTTGCTTTCATTGCTATTTGAAGCATTGGCGATGATAAAAGTTATTGAAGATGATCAAGCAATACCGTCTGAGGAAGATAATTTCAAAATATCAGATGATGATGGTAAGTAATTACTCCGATATACATGCATCAATTTCGTACCCCTTTTTTATGTTACGTGATGATTTTAAAATATCAGATGATGATGGTAAATATTTACGTCGATATACTTACAAAAATTCCGTACCTCTTTTCTAATGTTACGTACATTTAGGGGAGATATATAATCTCGGACGCTTTCATTATCGTACCAATTTTAACGTCTTACGTACCTATGGAGTAGTCAATTTCGTACCACTATTAAAATGAGATTTAAATTTCGTACTGGTTGGAACGATTTCTGTACACGGCTGTAAAAAACGGGTACGGTTTTAAAAATTCCAACCATAGACAGCGAGTTAAAAAAAGGGTACAGTCGTACCTTTTTTTAATCGTTTTGTACAATTTACTCATTATTGTCCTCTTACTTTATTTCTTTCATCATGATTTAGGATTGATTGCAGATGGAATAGACGTAAGTGGCTCGTTAGTCGGGGCTAAAGCTTTAAAGTGGGAAAGCTTACACAAATTTTATGTCCAACATTCAAAATGCATTGGATTTGGCTCAAAGAAATTTGATCAGCGTACAAGCAAACTAACATTTTAAAGGTACTAATATAACAACGATACATTAAGCCTATATCAATGTACCAAATACGAAATTAAGAAAATGAGATACAAGTAGCGTAAATATATACGATGGGTAAGATTCGAGGTACAATCGATCACCTAAACAATAAAACTCTACAAAGGTACTAGTAAAACTCTATAAAGGTACCAGTAAATGTACCCATAAATGTACAATCGAACTAGAAGACGAAACCAATGCATCATACACGTTAACATTAACATTAACATTAAAAAAAAAAACCAATGCATCATACACGTTAACATTAACAAGTACGTCACCTGGATTTGTGAACCATGTCATATGTAATTTTCGAAACATACGAAGACATCGAAAAAATGTCAAAGCTTCATGTATAACTTCATGAAATTTAGCGGAACAAAATCGTACATTCAGCAACAATACAAAATATTATGTAGAGAAAATTAGTCGCCAAATAAAACTTGCGTAGCATTTTAATATCTAGTCAAACAAACGACAAAATAATCCAACAAAATAATCCAAATAAAACTATCTAATAACATGTTCAACTCTAAGCAATTAAGCGAAAATACATTCTACTTCTTTGCTCCCTTTCTCTTTGCGTATTTCACTCGCTCTAACTATCCCTTGTTTCTTCCTTGGAGGACTACTTGATGGTGGTCTTCTACCACCAGTATTAATACCCAAATCGAAAGTTGGCATTTCTTTGGCTGCTTTTGTCGCTTCCATAACACGTACAACTAACTGAGCCATGGTATGCATTACATCTCCGTCTTCCACCAATTGCGTAAAAGTGACCTCAACTCCATCATTTTCAGCACTTCCATCAACCGCTTCTGCCTTCTCCAACTCGCTTAATTTCTGGGCATTCTTCTTGATTCGATCCACCCTCTCAATTGTAAGCCTTAAGTGTATTTCTTGATCTCTTGCAATCATCATGGCATCAACCTCACAATCCTACCACAATACAAAACATTAAACCAATTAAAATACAAGGTACAGTTTAAAAAAAAAAGGTACCAGAGACAATGACTTAAAATTCGTACTGGTTGGAACGATTTCTGTACACGGCTGTAAAAAAACAGGTACGTTTTTATAAATCCCAACCACATTAAAATACAAGGTACATTTAAAAAAAAAAAAATAGGTACCAGAGACAGTGACTTAAAATTCGTACTGGTTGGAACGATTTCTGTACACGGCTGTAAAAAAACAGGTACGGTTTTATAAATTCCAACCACATTAAAAAACTAGGTACAGTTTTTAACAAAACAGGTACCAGAGACAATGACTTAAATTTCGTACTGGTTTGAACGAATTTTGTACCCAGCTGTAAGAAAACAGGTACGGTTTTAAAAAATTCCAACCACATTAAAATACTAGGTACAATTTTTAACAAAACAGGTACCAGAGACAATGACTTAAATATCGTACTAGTTTGAACAAATTCTGTACCCGGCTATATCAAAACATGTACAGTACATTAATGAGAGTACGATAAGGCTACATCACTGTACCAAGTACGAAATTCAAGAAATTAGATACAAACATGGTAAATACGGAGTAGGTACAAAAGCCAAATTTAAAGGTACTATCACAATACCACACCATAAACCTCTATTGAAGTACCAATACAAATCTTATGAAAATTGGTACAGATCGTTTAATGATGTACTAACCAACAATATAAAGGTACTAAACTAACAAGGGTAAAAGACCAGAATACCATTGTCCAAAGTAGGATATAGAGCAAATTAAAGACTTTAGAGACGGGTACAAAAATCATTCAAACAAGTACGGTACTCATAGAAACGATACGAAACTATAATTAACAAGTACGAAATTCATACAATTGTACAAAACAACAATTAACTGGTACGTTATTCATACCAACAACACAAAAACATTTCAATACTATACGATATTCAAATAACCATACAAAACCAAATAAACGAGGTACGCTATTCATGGGAAACAATACCATCTAACAATATGAACATCCAAATCCGATAACGGTACAAAAAAACTATAAAAGACAAAAAATAAAACAAAAATGATTTCTCATGCAATAAACTTCGCATAAATCACACATGCAAGATCCTAAAATTATCGAGTACAACATTTAACCTTAAATCAATTAATTTACAAGCAAAACAAGGTCCTAAAACTACATACCGAGTACGATCTTCACCCTTCTCTTCGGTGCCGGCTTCAAGGGACTCTTCCTACAAGTCCTCTTCCTCATTGATTTACTGCTGCAATTAACAACCGAAATTGTGATCGAGATGTGGCTGAAATTAATTTACTGCATGCGTTTTGTATTTTTCCAATTTTTTTTTGGGAAAGAAAATAATATGAGCATAATTTTGAGTCTTTTGAGTTCATACTCAATAAATTTCTTTCCTAAATAACTGTACGTAATCAAACGTAATTAAGGTAGGTTTTTTTTTTCTTTTTTTTTTTCTCTCTCCTAATTAAATGGTCAAACGGGTACGGTTACATCTCATATTGTATTATGTGGGTCGTCTCTCACTATTTTAGTGAGAGACCGTCTCTCAGGAGACCTACTGATTTTTATTTAATATTAAGTTTCATGCTCGGCATGGGATAGATGTTCTCGATCTTTCTCATTTCAAATATCTATTTGTTGCTTATTAAATTATTACGGTAGTTCGTAAAAGTTGGAGACTCTATAATCGCACGAAAAAAGCTTCTTTTATTAATATAGATAGATAGATATGGACTTCCTTTATTAATATAGATAGATAGATATGGATTTCATATAAATTAGATCAATTATAATTAGGTCTTCTGTTGGATTCATGCAACACACGTATAAAGTGAATCAGAGAAGTCAAATATGATCAATAAGAAATTTGAAAATTATAATTTAGATAAAGAAAGAAAATTGAATATACTCCACGTATATAACCACTTTATTTTTTATATCATATTGTGGAGATATGATATATATTGGACCTCTGAACTAATCTTTGAGTTATATTATTAACATTTGTATCAACTCAGGAGGACATATAAAAGCCAATTACCTAACATTTCACAAAAGAACTTTTCAATGCATGGCCTCTTAATTCTTGTTCATGTCATTATGATTCATGTGTCTAATATGTCTTGCAATTATCATTTTATATAATTGTCTTAGATTACTCCTACATGAAACGAATAAAAGAGTCTATGGAGAATCGTTAGCCTCTTTAGGCATAATTCTAGTCCATACCCATATACTTCGTATAAATTAGTAAAATTGCAATGCGAACAAACGAAAATTATATCGAATTATATTATTTTTCAATTGTGATATCCATTTTGGACCGGGCTCGCTAAAATTCGGGTCACATTCTCGGCCCATACCCAACCCAAATTTAGAATCGGGCCTTTATGGTTCGGGCCATGATTTTTTGGGCCTGATTAAAGGCTCGAGCCCATATGATCAGCTCTAGTTAATCTCACGTAGAAGCAAGGTTAAGGGCACCACTTTCGCACATCAATACTATATATTAATTCCAGAAACCAAGGGACTTCAATGCAATTAAATAAATCTATACAAATTAATTATACTATATAGTTTTAAATCAATAGCGCTCGCTAGCGCTGTGCGATGGACCTAAGCAAGGGACTTAAATGTAAATATTATATAGTTTTGGTTAAAAATATAAATTTAGAGAACACTAGAATATGACAGATTTCCTTAAAATAAACGGGCCCGACTTATGGTATTAATTATTTAACATACACAAATATAATAATAAAGTATTTTATATTTTGGAAACTGTTAAAAGGGAGGTAAATCAATTAAAATTTCCAAAAAATATAATATTTCATAATTTATTATATTTGTAATTTAATTGGTAAATAATAATGATTGCTCTTGAATAATATTTTAATCTAACATTTCAGATTTATTTAAATATAACTTCAATACAACTAGATAATCAACTAATACGATAGTAATCAGAGTAGTAAAAGCAGTAATAATAGCAACGGAGGCAGTGAAATTCATATTATTAGCAACGGGGTAGTGAAATTAACATTATTAAATGCGGGAGTAGTGAAAGAAAAAAAATGACGGCGCGAGAAGTGAATAATAATAGTCACAACACATGTAATGAAAGTAACCGTAGAAACAACGGAAAGAATATGAAAAATTAATTAACAATTCGATTTTAGGAAAATATTAATTTATTTAAATATATGAGTGACAAAACTAAAAATCTAACATGTTAAACGTAAAAATTGCACGAGTAATTCAAAAAATAGTAGTAACTGAACTAGTAATGAACGTAATAGTATTAACAGGGGATGTGATGCAGGAGCAAGGTGCCAGGGCCTGACCAATTTCAGTGATGGCCAATGTCAGGGAAGCCATGGCTTTAGAAATTACAGCCTATTTTCAGCAAGCCAAGAGCAGGCCACAGCTAGCCAAAGCAAAGCTAAGCAGAATTTCTTCCAGTTCTCCTCAAACCACCAAAACTAGGCCCCACCCAAACACCAGCTGCCACCATGGCCAGCTGAAACCTTATTCAACTAAGTCCAACCCAAAACCCAAGGAGCCAGACCCAACCAGTGCATACAAGCCACAGAAAATCAAAGCCAAGCCACCTGCAGAAAAAGACAAAGGATTAGAGCATAAAGCAAGATTGCCATTTATTTCTGGCTAGACATGGAGAAAGCAAACAGAATAAGGATTGAGGCTCGTTCTCCTTATTTCAGTTAACATTTTCACCACTCCAGTCCAAGCCAAGACCATTGTCAACACAAGCAACCAAAGCAACAACTATATGTCCTTATCAGAAGACTGCAGGCCTTTTGTTTGCTCAGCTTTACATTAATTCTTGTTGTACTCATTAGCTTATCATTTCCTGTTTTATTTTGTAATCTCAGAACAATTCCTGGCCCTTGGATGACATCTCTAGGGTTCTATTGTAACAAACCTGAAAATTGAGAGGCCTATATAAGGACCATCTCAGACCCTATTGTACTCAGACTGTTTTATGAATGAAAACCTTGAGAATTCTCTCAAATTATCAAATCTTCTTTAACTTAGCTGAGTTTTAGTTAGAAGTCAGACTTAATATCTTCTTGTGCTTGCTTAGAAGGTGATTAAGGATCTGTGGTGAGTGTTTAAGTTCAATCTGTGCTTGCTTGATTGTATTTGAACCTCATTGTTTGTCAGAATTGTTTTAACTCTGTGCTTGCTTGAGTTAGGATAATTTTGATACCCAAATTAATAGAGTAATTTCTTGTGCTTGCTTAGAAATTATTTTGTTAATTATATCCCCTTGTTCAGACAGAAGAGAATCACAAAAATCTCACCCTGAATGCAGTTCTGTAAACCTGTCAGAATTCATCCTGTCAATGACTGACATCGAATTATTAAAAATACTTAGAGGCCTTGAAAAATTCTGAAATTTAGTACAGTTTGAGATCCTATATTAACCTTAATTGTCACAAATTTTCATGAATTTTAAAATTCATTTGCTATTTTTAATCGAGCTCTGAAATTTTATTGAATTCATTTGTTTACAGGGTTTTTGGCTGTCAGAATTGCAATTTCTGTTCAGTCCCCCTTGTTTACATATCAGGATGTAGCAAAACTAATAATATTAACAGTGGAAGTAGTGAGATGTCTCATAATTTGTTGATTAATTTTACTTCTTATCATAATTTCAAGATATAAATTTTAAATGTATGTGTTAACCAAATTTAGCGAATCTTATTTCATAGAAAATAAAATTTAAATCTGAAAGTAACAGAAGTAACAACGGGAGTAGTGAAGTTATGAATATTTATGTACAAGTAGTGAAAGTAAAAGTAGTATTAACGAATGTAATAAAGGTAACATTGCTAAAACAAAAGAAAGTATATATGAACAATTAACTAAACAATCGATTTAAGTAAATATTAATAATGAGAGTAGTGAATTTGTCGTACTCCCTCCTACCAAAAGATATAAATTTTAAATGTATGTGTTAACCAAATTTAGCGAATCTTATTTCATAGAAAATAAAATTTAAATCTGAAAGTAACAGAAGTAACAACGGGAGTAGTGAAGTTATGAATATTTATGTACAAGTAGTGAAAGTAAAAGTAGTATTAACGAATGTAATAGAGGTAACATTGCTAAAACAAAAGAAAGTATATATGAACAATTAACTAAACAATCGATTTAAGTAAATATTAATAATGAGAGTAGTGAATTTGTCGTACTCCCTCCTACCAAGGATAACTGTCTCATTTGATTAAAATACTCCACTCATATATTCAACAAATGGGACAGTTATCCTGGGTAGGATGGAGTATAATTTATTGCAGTGTAATTTTAAGATATACTCCGTATCATAGAAAAATATATTAATGATAAATTTATGGTTTATGCAATTTTAAAGTAGTTTTAGTTAATTGAAAATAAATTTCAGTGCTAAATAAAGGTAGCCCGGGCGAAGCCGGGCACCCATACTAGTCTTATGTAAACCTTCACCTATCATGTATTACTCCACTTCATAATCATAATTTAATGCTAAACTATATATATTCTATAGTTATAAAATTAATTCAATAAATTTCACCTATAATAGAAAATGAATTGACAATAAGTCTAGCACATTCCTAACAAAAACAAAATAATAGGAAAGTATGTTCATATTTACCTATGTATTTGATTTGATTGATTTGATTTTTCAAACTTCTCATATCTTAACTTTGTAGTGATTTAAAAGCAAATGGACAATAAATGAGTAGATAAAAGGGAAATCGAAGAAATGAGAATAATCCGAAAAACATTTGTATTTTATAATTCGTTTTAGACATTGTCAAATATTAATGAATACATTTGAGATCGTCGATGATTGAATATACACAAAACTTCTGAGAGACGGTCTCTCAATAACATAATTGAGAGATTTCACACATTGAGTGGCATGATGGGGAGAGCCAATTACTTATTTTATTTTTTCCCTCTATGTCTCTCACTAATTTAGTGAAAGACGGTCTCACAGGAGACGTACTGATAAAAAAATAAACTCCCTCCAAGTTTATGTGTTGGTTCCCTTTCTTTTGCACACGAAAATTAAGGAAATGATTTTGGACCACACAAAACACTATGCCGCACATAGAATTAAATTTGGACCACACAAAACTTACCGAAAAAGGAAAGAAAAACCAACACCCGACTATCATCGAAAAGGAAAGAGGAACCAAGACATAGACTTGGAGGTAGTATAAAACAATAATAACAAGGGATTATTCCCATGGTACCCCTAAGGTTTGCACTTTTTCCCCAAATACCCCTACTTTTGTCGAAAAACCGTTTGACCGGTCATATCTCTTAGTTACGAGAACGAAAAGTCGCGATTTTTTTTCCTAAGTTGATCCTCTTTACGAGATGTTCGATTTGAAAAATAATTTCGTGTTTTTATGTTATCTTAGAACGGAGTTACGACTTGTCAAAGTTTATTCGTTCGAGAAACTTTGACCAGCTTTTATTTACAACACACATACAAAAATAAACTTTTTTTTGTCAAAATGATTGTCTTTCCGAGATCTACATGTTTAGAAAAAAATTCACGGCTATATGAAATCGTGACTAAGAGATATGGGCATTTAAAGTAATTTTTGAGAAATGTAGGGGTATTTGGGGAAAAAATGCAAACTTCAGGGGTACCATGGGAATAATCCCTAATAACAATAATCGTTATAAAACATTAACAAACGTAGTAATATTCGTGACAAAATACTAATAAACCGTGGCAAAAATTTAGTAAATTGTGTTCATAATATACTTTGACGATAAATTATGACGGATATACGTATTGATTAATATATTTTTTATCTTACGAGTATATTTTGTCCTTAGGGCTCCCGTGAATTTCACGGGTAATAAAACTGGTTAGTTTAAATAGATAAGATATTAGACTATTGAAATTAGTTTACCAAAATATAAGTCTTATAGTTAGCGTTTAAAAAACTCTCTCTTTCTATGTTATTCTAACAGAGGTTATTTTATTGACTGTTTTCAGTGGTTTACTATAATGTGGACAGCGTCACAATGAGCAGTCAGAAATATATCAGTTTTATAGAAAATCTGTCGAATGCCGTTGTTGGTGAAAAAACGGTATATGGGATTCGAGTACTCCCAAAAGAGCCCAGAAAGAATGCAGTTGTTGAAGACGTATATGGGATTAGCATACCCAAAAAAATTTACAAAAGAGATGGGTAATATTGGTTTTAAAGGTAACAGTGGGAGATAAGATTGAATGGGTAAAATTGAGAATTGATAGATATAATTTATACTGTAATGATATTAAAAGAGAAAAAGATAAGAGTTGGATTCCATTTCAAAGAGAAGGCAAGGACGTGGTTTCGTATAGTGGTGAGTATTTGGAACCGATTGGTGCTTTTATACTAGAAACTTGCGTGAAGAATTTGATTAGAGAAGGAGAGGGCGGTAAGAGATGACTGATGAGAATTGTTGTGCATTTGATTGAAGCCATGAGATTCACTCTATTCACTCAAATTAGAGACCAAATTGCAAATACTATGGAAAATTATGGTCATGGTACTCTATTAGCTGGGCAGGTGGGGTTGATCTTTGTTAAAAGTTGCCAGTGATGATCCAACATAGTACAAGGCCCATTTAGTCCTTTTGCTCATTAGGTCATTGTATAGTCTTCCTTTTCTCTCTTGTGTATAAATAGAGCAGCCATATGTAACAGCAAACACAACTTTTATTGCATCAATTAATTCAACATCATTCACTCAAATCTACAATCTCTATTTGCAAACCAATTCTTTAATAACCCGAACTTTTAAGTTCATTCGACCGAGTGAGGAGAGGTACTCGACCGAGTGAAGTTTCACTCGATCGAGTGTCTTTCACTCGATCGAGTGTGGTTCACTCGATCGAGTGAACATTTCACTCGGCCGAGTGGATTTTGTCGTACGAGTTACCTTATCCCCTTCCTTCACTTTTGAGATTTCCCCCCCTTACCTTACCTCATCACCCTATCCACACCCACCTTATCCCTTCATTT
>JAGPOY010002874.1:0-15844 GCA_018983105.1 Silene uniflora
ATTGCAAGGCAATCGGAGAACATTTCTAGCACACGCGGCATCGTCTCATACGGTTTTGGGTGCAACTAATAGGAGGGGATCTATGTTGATTCCTCGTTCTTAGGCCATTTGCACGGACCGAAGGTTATTTCTCATCTCGTATTTTGTATATCGCATTTCGTATATGACACGTTATTTTACATAGTAAATTTTCGTTATAGTCCTATAAATGAAGGGGTAATATACGGATATTTCCCCACACATACAACACTGAAAAGTAGCCGGGGCATTACACAAGCCAAAAGGCATCCTCCTATAAGCAAATACACCATAAGGACATGTAAAAGTGGTCTTTTCCTGATCGTCAGGGTGTATGGGTATCTGAAAGAAACCGAAGTAGCCATCTAGGTAACAGAAATAACTATGGCATGCTAATCTCTCTAGCATTTGGTCAATGTAAGGAAGTGGGAAGTGGTCTTTCTTAGTAGCAGTGTTCAACTTCCTATAATCTATACACATTCTCCATCCTGTAACAACTCTAGTAGCAATTAATTCATCTTTATTGTTCTTTACTACTGTAGTACCCCCCTTCTTAGGTACAACTTGGACAGGATTGACCCACTGTGAATCAGATATAGAGAAAATAATGCCAGCATCAAGCAGTTTATGTACCTCTTTCCTTACCACCTTCTGCATCGGAGGGTTTAATCGTCGCTGACCCTGTGCACTAGGCTTATGGCCTTCTTCTAAATGGATACGGTGCATACAAAAATCAGGACTAATACCCTGTAAATCGTCAATGCTATACCCAATTGCCTTTTTATGGGTTCTCAAAACGGTCAACAAAGCAGATAGTTGACTTTCAGTTAGGCTAGCATTGACAATTACCGGGTTCATTTCACAATCATCAAGGAATTCATACTTAAGATGAGAGGGTAGGGGTTTAAGTTCAGGTTTTTGTACCTCGGTAGCCTTAGAGGGGCTACCTAGACTATAAACCTTTTGCACTTTGCTTTCCTCTCCAGTCAGTAGCCTTTCTATTGCATAAACTTCAGGAGTCCATAATTCCATCTCAGCAGCCGAATCTGTCACCAAAGCGATCTCCAGAGGATCCCTACTGTAACACATAGGAAGACAATCATCAGTACTGATATCAACAATATCGATACTATGACAAGTTTCTTCTATCATAGGCTTTTTCAAAGCCTGTTCCAAGTTAAAAGTTATCTTGTCATCTCCTACAACTAATGTCAACCTTCCCTTCCCAAGGTCTATGACTGCCCCTGCAGTATGAAGGAATGGTCTACCTAGAATGATAGGTATTTGGACATCTTCAACCATATCCAAAACAACGAAGTCAACTGGGATGAAAAATTTCCCGATTCTAACCGGTACGTCTTCTAAGACACCTAGGGGGTGTTTAATAGAACGGTCAGCCATCTGAAGAGTCATATTAGTAACATTGAGTTGACCCATATTGAGTTTTTGACAAATAGAGTACGGCATCACATTAACACTGGCACCAGAATCGCATAGTGCTTTGCTAATAGCTAAATGACCTATATGACAAGGAATAGAAAAACTCTCTGGATCCTTTAGCTTTGGTGGTAGAGTAGCATGTAGACCGGCATTGCACTTCTGAGTGAATGCAATTGTCTCAACTTCATTAAAGGACCGCTACCTTGTCAAGATCTCCTTCAAAAACTTCGCGTATGCCGGTACTTGAGTTATCAAATCGGTGAACGGCACACTAACTTGTAATTTCTTCACGAGCTCCATGAACTTGCCAAACTGCTTGTCTAACTTCGACTTTTGTTGACGATGGGGAAACGGAAGCACAATAGGAATAGGCACGGTTGCCTTTGCTTTAGAAGTATCTTCCGGAATATCAGCTCCTGGCGGGGAGGTTCCTCGATCGAGCCCAGCCTGGCTCGATCGAGTAACCTCTGAAAAACTCGCTGGTTGCTCTCTGCTCGAGGTTCCTCGATCGAGCCCAGGCAGACTCGATCGAGTAACCTCAGCAAAACCTGCTGGTTGCTCTTTTTCCACGTCCTTTTTAGCATCTTTTGTCGAATCTTCTTCGGACGCCCCTTCGTCATCACTAAACTCCAAGTTTCCCAATCCTTTGGGATGCATGTAGGGTACCTCCTTTTCACCAACGGATAGATTGTCATCATTTCTTGGCAACTTCGGGTTAGAATACGTAGTACCGATTCTCAATTGAACCACATTGACTTGCTCATGAGCTTGCTTACCCTGCGGAGGAAGACCTTCCGATTATTTCGATGGATTTTGCAAGGCTAGCTGAGCCATTTGGGTCTCCAACATCTTGTTATGTGCAACAAGCTCAGAGATTTGAGCCGATTGCTTCTGCTGTATCTGTAGGCTTTGTTGGAACATAGCCTTCATTTCCGCCATATCATTACTCGGAGGCGGTGGAGGGGGTTGCAACGGCTGAAATTGCTGACGTTGGTTATTATACTGATTTCCACCTCCTTGATTCTGCTTGTTGAAACCACCGGGCTGATTCCCACGATTTTGAGGGATGATGTAGTTCGGATTAGGTGGCTGAGATGGGTTTTGTACATTCTGACTCGACCATTGCAAGAACGGATGCTCTTTGGTCCTCTCGTTATAAAAATTGGAATAAGGATTACCTTGCCGATAAGACTGGAAGGCATTCACTTGTTCCATAGTACTCATACAATCATTTGCAGTGTGCCCATCTAGACCGCATCTTCCACAAGTTTCTTCCTGTTGATTCACGGCATTAACAGTCTGCTTATTTCCCAAGGACCGAGTGGTCTGCATTTGGGCAATTTGAGCAGTCAAAGCCTCTATCTGCGACGCAAGGGCAGAATCTGAACCACTTCCTCTAGTAGCTCCTCTTGGGTTACCATATTGAGCAGTATGGGTAGCCATCTCATCTATCATTTTCCAGGCGGTATCATCATGGGTGTTGTTCTGAAATCGCCCATTTGCAGAGGAGTCAAGCAGGCTTCTATGATCGTCATACAACCCGTTGTAGAATGTGTTGTAAAGGTACCACTTCTCAAAACCGTGATGGCGAACTGATCGGATCAACCGCTTATAACGAACCCATTCCTCATTAAGATCCTCGGTAGGACCTTGCTTGAAACTCGTGATTTGACTTCTAAGATGGTTCGTCTTTTGCGGGGGAAAATACCTCTTGTAGAATGCAAGAGCTAATGAATTCCAGTCAGTAATGCCAGTCGGGTTCGTGGCCAACTCCCTTAGCCATTCCGCTGCATCGTCCCTAAGTGAAAAAGGGAATAAAGTATGCTTCACTTGATCTTGAGTCACCCCCGCAGTCAAGGGGATGGAGCAACAATAAGTGACAAATGCTTCCATGTGCTTGGCCGGATCTTCTCCAGTTCTCCCATAGAACAAATTCCGCTCCACATGGTTCACATAGGACGGTTTCAACTCAAATGTCCTTGTGGCAGTAGAGGGGAGCTTGAAACCCATAGGAATAGAATCCAAAGTTGGCTCATTATGGCTCGATAAGGTAGGCATCGTAGATATCGTAGGTATCTCAGGAATAAAATCGGTCTCAGGAACAGAATCGGTCTCAGAAATTAAGATATCCTCTTCAAAGGACTGATTTTCTGAAGTATCAGGTTGCTCAGTATCCAGGTTAAATGTACTCAAGTCTTCCAGTTGACCAACTTCCTTTTGAAATTTCCGTCTGTAGCGAAAAGTCTTTTCAGGTTCGGAATCCGGAGTAAGGAGCCCGGACCTGTTTGACCTGGGCATAAACGAAACTTAACAAGAAGAAAGTGAGAAACGGTCTCAAGGAACTGAGGTTCCCTGAGACAAGAAACAAACTAACTAAACACAAATAGAAAATAGTTGCCTCCCCGGCAACGGCGCCAAATTTGATAAGGGTAAAGTCGTGTCCCCTAAATCAAAGTAAACCTAGTTCACTACTAACTATAGTCAGCGGTAAGTCAGGTATCGAATCCACAGGGAGGCGGTTTAATAATCTATTTGCTAAGTCGGGTTCGTCTCAATAGTAACCAATTGGGGGTTTTTGAGTGATTATGCTAACAACTACGAGCAACGAGAAATAAATGATACTAGTATCAATAAGATTAAAAAGTCTAGGAATTAGGTTCACTAGGTCAATTATCCGGGGATGTAAACTAATCAACAATATTAGGTTTTATCGAATTGTTCAAGAACATAAGATTAATCAATTCTATTATGGTCTTTAGATCTAAATCAACATGCAATCGCTATCATTAATTTATCTCTATTCGAATATCGTAGCCTATATCGGTCATAATCCTATCGGTGAAAGTCTCGATTTATGCAATATTAATCAAAGGATTCAGGCCTAAATCAATCAATTAGAATAATAACAATAATCAAACAACAATTCATATGATATAACTAATGGTCAATTCATTAATCCCCTTCTAATCAACCTAGATCCCCTTCTCCGTAGAAAAGGATTTAGCTACTCATACTAGTAATTAAAGCAATAACAATAATATAAGAAGTAAACATGATGAACAAAATAAAAGCAATTGAAATTAAAAACTCTTAGATTAATAAATGAAGAATGATTAAATACCGTAAATAATCCGTAAGCAGTAAAGTTGTAGCTACCAAAATACTTCAGTTTCAGATCTTCGAAAGTGAATAAAACGTAACCTAAAAGGGTTTCACGAGCCTAATACTTATACAATTAAAACCGAGTGTTTTTAGGAAAGTAAAATTCTGCTCGCCAAAAGAATACTCGATCGAGCCTGAACGTACTCGATCGAGCATGTGCACTCGATCGAGCCTAGTTGGGCTCGATCGAGGAACCACGCGTCTGGTCAGATTTCTTCTATTCTTCATAAGTCTTCACTCCAAGACACCTCGTTCTTCGTGCCTTGCATCGTGTGTTCCACCATGCCATGACCACAATGCTAATGTCCGCTCAACTCTCCTCGTAATGCGCCATATCTGCATTAAGTCACAAAATAGCGGTAGTATCAACTGTTCACTAAATAGGCATAAATATGATATAATTGGCACGAAAACGGTAACAAAACACCACAAAGAGAAGTTATAAAAGTATATATGAAAGTGATACATCAAAGCAATCAAAGCAATCAATTGCAGAATCCTTCCTCTACGAATCTGCCACCTAATCATCAATATGCATAATCAATACCAAACCCTAACATCCCCTAATCGTAGATGATGAGTCATATTTGTATACACTTTTATGCCTCCCCTTGAGTTATTTTGAGATGATTTTCGTGCCAATTATGTCATTGATATGCTATTTATATTAGAATGTCGATACTTCCGCTTTTCGGTGTTTAATGCAGGATTGATGCATTTATGGAGCAAAACATGGGAATGGAGCACCGCAGAATTAGCATGACGGGACATACGTAGCATGGCACGAGAATCTAGGAAGGAAATGCTAAGGAGATTGTCAAAGAAAAGCTGAGAAAGAGCCAGAACTCGATCGAGTTAACTGAACTCGATCGAGTTGGTGAACTCGATCGAGTTGCTTGAACTCGATCGAGTTCGCTAGCCGCTGAGAGTTTTCGGATAATTTTCCATATTTCGTTTTATTGACTTTTATTTAAATACCAAGTTCGGTATTATTATTTTTAGGTTACGTTTTAATTAATTTTCAGAACTCTAAAAACACTTAGTTATTAGCTACTTTATTGCTTACGGATCTACGACATTTTTACGGTATTAATCTTTCTTCGTTAATTTGCTTCTTTGTTCATCTTATTTTATGTTCTTAATTATGTCTTCCTTTATTATTATTATTGTTAATCTTATTAGTATGAGTAGCTAAATTTCATATCTAGGGTGAAAGGGGATCTAGGTTAATTAAAGGGGATTAATTGTTTTAATCGTTAGTAATATCGCATGAATTATCGTTTGATTATTATTCTTCTTCTAATTAATTGATTTAGGCCTGAATCGTTAATTAGTGTTGCATAAACTAGGATTATTGCCAACTGGATTAAGACTAGTATAGGCTACGATAATAAAATAGACTGACTTAATTATAGCGACTGCATGTTAAGTTTAGATCTAAAGGGCATATTTGAGTCGACCGATCATATGACCTTAGATAATTCGATTGACCTAATAATTGATTAAATTACATCCCCGAAGAATTGACCTAGGGAACCCGATCCCTAGACTTTTTAATATTATTGATCTAAGCCTTTATTTTACATTGTTATTAGTTGTTAGCAAACAAACAAACAAAACCCCCAATTTGTTACCTTTGAGACGAACTTAGTATTAGCAAATAGTTTATTTCCGCCTCCTTGTGGATTCGATACCTGTCTTACCGCTGGCTATTTAGTTAATTAGTAGTATTTTAGGTTTACTTTGATTAAGGTGATACAGCTTTAGCCTTGTCAATAGATTAGGGTTCATAACCGATGTAAAACAATTAATCAAACAAATCGGATGACTTACCCACAAGATCTAGATCTCGATCTAGTGTAGATCTGAATCCTAGTCCTTGATGCAAAGTAGAAAGGAGAGAAGCAGTGTACGTAGCTTAGTTTTTCTCAAAAAGGGTTTTAAAATTAGAATAAAATGATTTAAAACCAAGCTTCTTACTTTTATACTTATTGCTTAAAAACCGAAAAACCAACCCGTCAGACCGTCGGCTCGGTGGAGCCAGAGCCAGCTCGGCCGAGTCAAAGTGACTCGGTCGAGGAGTTGTGTTACAGGAACTCTTAAAAACGTATGAGAACCGAAACTAAGACCTGTTAGTGGCTCAGCTCGGTCGAGCTACTCCCAGCTCGGCCGAGCCACTGACACTCAGAAATCCATAGTATTACAGTAGCCCGAACGAGCTAGGTAGTAGCTCGACCGAGCTGACTCAGGCTCGACCGAGCTAGAACTGGCTCGACCGAGCTGGCGTGTTGATTGACGTGATTACTTATTTTGAGCCGTAGGATGAATGCTTACGTTTGACTTCTTATATTAGCTCAAAATGCCGCCAAAGAGAATCGCCGCTTACCTTAAGGCTCAGGAAATGAGCGTGGACCAAACTACTTGGTTAATCGAGCAGCACGAGGCTCTTCTGGAGGCTTTCAAGGCCGTGAATAGGGAGAAAGAGGTAGTTGTTGATGCTACGAAAATGAGCACTACCATTTCTCGCTTCAATCCTGCTACCTATGAGGGCACCGAGCAGCCACATGTCCTCGATAACTGGCATCGGGAAATGGAGAGTGTCTTGGAGTTAGTCCATTGTCCGGAGGAACACAAGGTAGAACAAGTTGTGTTCTATCTTCGCGATGAGGATGGAGCATGGTGGAATGGTGTCAAAGAGGAGGCACGTGAGTATTATCAAACGAATGAGGGAACTACTATTACGTGGACTGAGTTTAAGAAGGCTGTGAGGAAGAAGTTTGTTCCGGAGCACATTCGAAACAAGATGCGCATGGAATTCACGAACTTTCGCATGACTGATAGCATGACTGTCACTGAGTATCATAGGAAGTTTGCTGAGCTATCAAGGTACGCTAAGGACTTGGAGCTAACTCCAGTGGGTCTAGCTCTTCGCTTTGAGCAAGGCTTATCGCTGAAGATCATGGAAAAGATGCAAGCTAGGCCTCTTACATATTTGGCTTGTAACACCCCGACATGCCAAAATACCCTACCAAGGGCTACTCCAGCATAGCAGGATGCTTCTGTCTCGGTTACCCGAGATATAGTAAATCAAATTGACAAATACATGAAACACTTTATATGATAAAACTTTACAGCGATTACAACCAAAAGAAAGAACTACACAAACAGCTACATTGAGACTCCAACTAGTGACTCCTAGCATGTCATCCGCTCCCAACACATAGCAAGCAAAGCAGCATCTATCAACTAAACATGTTCACATAACTGCTCACCATCCCCGAATGGATCACCGCAGGTTAAAGACAAAACAACTGGGGTCAGTCAACCGAATATAACAGTAGAGATAAATAATCAAAAGCGGAAGCAAGAGTAATTCATAGCCAAGCATAACCAAATCTAAATCAAGTAACCGACTACACAGCAAGCTGTTTAGCCCTGCCAGATTACCGCCGCAACGATAATCCACACCGCCAGTGGGGGACCGCAGCCTTGCCCACCAAATCCCCGCTCGATGAGAGAACCCAAGCTATTAATGTGCACATCCCTCCTGGTTGAGAATCCGAGCGAGGCGACAATGAGGCGTGATCACCTCTCACAGTGACCACTCAGCCGGAAACATATCATAATCACTATTTTCCCCAAACTCCGCAGTCATACGATAAGCAATCAATCACAATGCAATCAACCATATAATCACATATCTTACAGTTATAACAATCAACTGAGTAGGATAACCTACCTTTTCCGCCGCTGCTAAACCAAGCATCACATCGTCATCACGGTAATCCTACAACATCCTATAACGATAACCTTAGATCAATTACCCCATAACTGCAGTCATACTACCTATGAAATTACTAATAGGATGCTTACCTCAAAAGCTATCTGTATGTGTTCGCTATGGCTAATCCCGCCGCCCCGACGTCGTTGGCGTCGATGTTCTTGAGTCATGGTCACCAAGGAAAGGAAGTTTAATGGGTAGTAGAGATGGAGTATAGGAAGAGAGAACATTAGGTTTAGGTGTGAGGGAGGAATAGATGAAATTATGATTCATCGATACTTCCTAAAATCTAATCTACCGGTCTGCTCGACGCAACTCGGTCAAGCTAGGAGCAGCTCGGTCGAGCCAAGCTAAGCTCGGTCGAGTAGTGACCTACTCGGCCGAGCCCCTACGTCCAGTCGTGCCATACATATGTTAGGTATCTACGTCTCTATTCCATCTCCTACTATGGTTCCCATAAGTCAATGGTCGGTTAAGGGTCTTAGAAATACCGGGTATTACAATCTTCCCCCCTTAAAAAGAACTTCGACCCCGAAGTTCACCCACTCCCTATCGAGGTCTAGGTTTCACTAACTCACTCTCATCGCTTATCGTTATGAACGCACATGATCATCTCTCATTCAACTTGTATAATACACTCGAACGATATGACGATCACTCACATATCCAATCCATCCACTATACTATATACCAAAATGATAACAATTACAAGCTACCTGACACTTGAAAGCAAAATACATATCGCAACTCAGAAACAATTATATACAAACAAGTACGTCATATCGACATGAACAATCAAACGCCTAAACAATTGTCACCAATATGGTTAGGTATCTCAACTCACTATGGTTCAACTTACCATATTTTCGCGATACTATCTATCCCTCTTAAAAGGAACTTCGTCCCCAAAGTTCGGTCTCCCATACAATTAAGACAACACATACTATACTTGAACGAAGAAAACACAACGTATTAGGTGGCTAAAGACGATAAGAAGACATCTCGCAAACGAAAACTGGAATATAAGGTCTGATACAGGGCAGCTCGGTCGAGCTAAGGTCGGCTCGAGCCAGCTGACTGTAGCTCGGTCGAGCACGATCCGACTAACAACTAACAATACTACTCATAAGTCCAACTAACAACTAACAATACTACTCATAAGTCCGACAAAAGAAAAACAAGCTGAAAATAGGCATCACATAAGCCAAGTCAATCAATTGTCGGTGTCGGCATCCATATCATCTCCACCTCCAATACCCGATGTGCCCGCTCCATGCGATGTCCCAGCTCCATCTCCCGCGTGCCATCCTCCTTGCCCCATCCATCTCCCTTGGTCATCAAGTTGGCTCCCATAATTAGCTCCCCAAGGTCCGGCCAAATAGCCCCTCTCATAGCTCGACGGAGGTCTCCACATAGCACGATCCACTCCGTAGCTCTGAAACACCCCGGCATCATTGCCCACTCCCTGCCATCATACCGGTTGCGCCAAGTCTCGCCCAATACCTTGTACATAAGCCATCTCTTGCATATTCCTCAACAGAAGTGTAGAGGATAATCTCTCGGCCAACTCATGCTCTTGCATCCTAGGGTCATGTACCGTGGAATATGAAGAGTATTGGTACTCGGGTTGCCATTGCGGGGTCTCGGTTTGGGTTTGGGTTCGTTCCGGCTCTCTTGCCCTAGTTGGCCTTTTCCTCCTAGGCTCATGTGAGGCTCTTGCTGGTCCCTCCCTTGATTGCATAGTTGGTGTATCGGCCATCTCTACTTGGACCTCTAGTGGAATGAGATAGAATTGGTGCAAGGGTTCGGGTCCTCCCGTTTCCCTCGGTATCTCCGTGAGATAAGTAATTACCGGTAAGTGATCCGGATCAGGCAATACCATCCACATTCTCCTTCTTACCTTGTAGGCCAATCGGCCATCCGGAAGCTCTCTTATCCAAGTGTTAGCCACGTAGTAGGTTCGGTCAAGCAAAGGCGGTGTTGCGAAAAGTCCGGTAGCCCTTATCTCGGGTGGCTCAAAGTCGGTGAGACGACGAGCTAATTGAGTAACTATAGCTCCACAACCCAAGTGTCGCGTGGGGTTTTGAACTATCATTTCCAAGCTCGAACATACAAGTCCCGGAGCACTATAATGCCATTCTTCCTCCCGACATGGGTTGAGGTAGGACATGAGGATCATTAACTCGTGGGAGTTCACCTTACTTGCATCATTTCTAGGGTAGAGAAGGCAAGTCATGATTCTAAGGAACATGTGAGGTACTATGTGTTGAACATCATTAATTTGCATAGCCCCGGACCGGATACTAGTTCCCCCCGTCAAATACGGAAAGTAAGCCTTAGCTCCATTAACATTGAGCACATCCATGATAAAGTTTTGTCTATGAGCCTCTATGCCCAAGTGTTCCGCGAACTCATCTAGGGTCAAGCTATGGTCTTTGTTCATGAGTCGAAAAGACACCCTCTTCCTCCTTGCATCAAATTTGTAGGCACTAAGAAACTCCAAAGTCAAGTGATGGTATGACTTCCGACTAAGGTTGTATAACCCAACCATTCCCAAGCCATCAAACATTGTTCTCATGGCATCTTCAATGCCTAGATCCCTTAGAATTTGGTGGTCAATGCACCTAGTGGGTTTGTAGGTACGGTTCATTAAGGCCAAGAAATCTTTCCTATGGTCATTGCTAACAAATCTTACCATAGGGTATTGGCTCACGATAAGGATTGTGGGCTCCTCCTCCTCTTCTCCTTGCTCCTCCTCGTGTTCTTGTTCCCAGGCTTGTGCCCTCTCCAACAAGATTGCGGTCCTTATTTGAGTCGATGCCGCGGCTCGAGTGCGCTTAGAGGAGACTCCGGCTCTTGGTTTCGGTGCCATGCTGAAAAAGATAAGGTATACACACACAAGAGCTCAAAACAAAAGGATGTTTAAGACAAGTAAGGTCTAGATATGGTAATTTTAAGACGGTCTCAAGATGGGTTTTCTAAGACGAGTTTAAGACAACTCTTTTGGATGATTTCCTCCGCCTTTCTGGATTATCTCGGTATACAAGAACTTATCATGGAGTTAATTAAGACATTCCATCCATTAAAGTAGTGAAATTGGGGCAAAATTAAAATTGGAAATTTGGGCATGAACCCTAGAAAATTTCACCACTATGGAAGAATTATGATGGGAATAGAGCTATTCTAACAACAACAACAACAACAACAACAACAACAACAACAACAACAACAACAACAAGAATCTAAGGCAACTATGAGTTTTAGCATCAATTTCAGCAACCTAATAGCCATAGAACCCTAATTTCGAAATTGGGCAAATCAAGAATTAGGTTGAAATAAAGAAGATGAAAATTAAGTCCTTACCTTGAATCAAGTCGAAAATTTCAAAGTAGAATGGATTAGGATGAATTAGAGCATTGGAATCCCTTAGATTTTGAGGTATGAGAGTTTTAAAAAGAGTTTGAAGGTGTTATAAGAATGGAAATTATGAAGAAATAGGAAAGGGTTTTGTTTTAAGAAACCCGCGGAATTGCTGTAGCAGTATCGGCTCGGTCGGGCTGAAACTGGCTCGGTCGAGCTGCTAGTAGCTCGGTCGAGTCATCTTTGGCTCGATCGAGGCGGGTGTTTAAGCAGAATTTCGTGGCATTCTGTAACTCACCAGCTCGGTCGAGGTTCTTAGAGCTCGGTCGAGCTACCTTTGGCTCAGTCGAGCTCCTTCCAGCTCGGTCGAGCTCATCAGTGCAGTAGCACTTCTTGATGTATCATCGATTCGTTATTCCTGCAAGGTAAAGGATATTGTTCGGAGCCTGAGATGCTATTAGAGCTCGTCCCAGGTTAGTCCTAGGTACCGTACTAATGCATTATGTCAACATTATATTACTAATACTTCTAGTAACTCAAGTAAACATGTACGCTATTACTAATGTTAAGCGAAGAGTTCCATAGTCGCGATCACATTCTATCACATTATAGCAAACCGAAACTGTGCTTTTAACATACCTTCGCACATACTAATAAGCCCTTACACCAATTAACTGAACATACAACGGTTCTACATAGATGCAGATATAATATGCTACACTTCAGCAGGCATGCTCATAACTCAATGTCACAGTTCATATCAACATTACATACCAGAGGAAGGGTATATGGAACACAGCATAAACACATAAACACACACGCACGCATACACCCTATACCCCTCCCGGTGACTGGCTTAAGTTTATCGGGGCCAGGACCTTGAGATGAGGGCGCCTACCCATCCAAAGTAAGTTAAGTGGGCTCCCAATATACATACACCAGGTTCATTTTAATTGACTCTCTATGTTCATTGCGTTCATTGGTTACAGGTTCCAAAATCGGTCGCTCTGATACCACTTTGTAACACCCCGACATGCCAAAATACCCTACCAAGGGCTACTCCAGCATAGTAGGATGCTACTGTCTTGGTTACTCGAGATATAGTAGATCAAATTGACAAATACATGAAACACTTTATATGATATAACTTTACAGCGATTACAACCAAAAGAAAGAACTACACAAACAACTACAGTGAAATTCCAACTAGTGACTCCTAGCATGTCATCTGCTCCTAGCACATAGCAAGCAAAGCAGAATCCATCAACTAAACATGTTCACATAACTGCTCACCATCCCCGAATAGATCACCGCAGGTCAAAGACAAAACAACCGGGGTCAGTCAACCGAATATAACAGTAGAGATAAATAATCAAAAGCGGAAGCAACATTAATTCACTAGTACAAAAAACCCCTATTACGACGTTATCGTGGCGGTTCTAATAGAAATGACGCGAAAAGCCAATTGGCGGGAATGAAATTCGTAGGTAGGGAGGAGGTCTACAGTGGCAGTTTAAGTAAGAACCGACGTAATAATAGAAGCTTTTTATGGCGGTTCCAAATAGAAAACGCCACCATAATCAATTGTGGCGGTTATATTAACAACCGACGTTAGGAATGACGCTAAAAGTAAATAATAAGTGACAACTATTTTGACTAAAAAATCGCCGTAATATATTTTTGTGTCGGTTTTTAATAACAAACCGACTTTGTAGCAAAATAAATAAAAGGTAAAACCCTTTGTCTAATACATACACAGACAACACTGAGTTACTCGTACTCGATCCTTCATCTTCTTATCTCCATAACCTCACTCTCTCTACTCGATCTACTCTTCATCCTCTCGCTTGCGCCACCACCACCTTCACAGGCGACACCACTCCTCTCCCTCCTTCGTCTTCCCTTGCTCCCTCCTTCCGACGCCACTGTCGTTCACTACTACCGTCGACGGCCACCACTTCCTCTTTCCTGGTAAGTTTACAAACCCATTTAAGTTTTTGAATTTTCATTTTTCCCCAATATCCCAAACCCTAATTCGATCTATTGATTATATTTGTGAACCACAACCAAACGCGAATCTACCGATCCTATTGTTATTACTATTGTTAGAGGTTATATGAATTATATGTTATTTGTTGTCAATCGTGTGTGTTAGATGCTCCAATTTTATTTATGATCAAGGGGTATTATGATGAATTGCTCTGAGATATATTGGTAATAGTATATATTTTATTTATTTGTCGGATTTGCTGGTGAGAAGACCCGAATTTAGGTGGATAGGATTGGGTTTGAATTATTTGAACACAATTTGGCGATAGTGAAACTAATTTATGGTTACAAACATGAAGTGAATTATTAGTAAAAGGGGTAGCAAAGATATATGGGCAGAAAGACGCATTGCTAACCGAGATACAAGTTTCTTGTACTTGTTCGTGTGCAGCAAAGATGGTTCGTGGGAACTGCAGCTTGGCCAAACTCATGTTATGGCCTTTGTTACTGCTGAACTTGCAGAGCCATACAAAGACAGGTCAAATAAAGGATCACTTTCTATTTTACTGAGTTCTCACCTATGACTAATCCGTCATTTGAGGTTGGGCATCCAAGAGAGTCTGGTCTGAGGTCTATCCTTCGCTTTTTCCTGCTATTCATATAATGACTTATGTTTTTGAATCAATCCCAGTGCTATAGTTTGCATTTCATAGATGTCCATTTATTGGTTGGTATATAATTTATGGTCACTGAGGTTTTAGAGCCCATAGTAGAGCAACCCATGTTGCCGAGCTGCGTAAAGATGAACATGGGTAATACTAGCCACTCTTATGGTCCGTCTACTGTTGGTCTAACATAAGACCTGTAATTGTCGCCAAGTCATATCATACCTGGATTGTCAATGTCTAGCCTCTTTAATTTGCCTTGAGAATTATATGGACTACCTAGTACTTCACCATATTAGACGCACAAATGCAAATTATTTAGTGATCTATTTATTTCATAGTAGTCCAGACTTTGTAAATGTGTTTTTTTCCCCTTTATGAAGTGCTGAAACTTTATGTATGAATTCTCCTTTTGAGGAGTTAGAGTTGTGTATCCTCTTGATTCTAACTAAGACACTGATTGATTGATATACTGGTCAGACCTGTAACTATACCTTTTGCAGTACTTATGTAGCTTGGGATTAACACAAAACAGTACATTTTCAGGTTGTCGCTTTTCCCTCTTCATGCGAAGCATGCTACCTTAACATCGCAAGAAAAAATTTGGTCAAGGTATGGAACATGTTGTAAGATCTTGGTAAACTTTTAGTGTTTGATTTTGATGTTTAGAAATTACTTGTATGAAATTCCTTTTCCTCTGCACTGAGAAGTGGTTGGCTACTATTTCGTCGTGTTTTGATATTTATCATTTTAAAAAGTAGCTTTAGAAATTCAATACTTTCAGGATACAAATCTAGAAGATGCTCAAGGTACCCACTATACTTGCACTTAACAGACATATGAGTTGTTACTTGAGAAATGTATTTTCCTGTTTTACCTGCGGTAGCTATCTTTCTAGTTTATTGAAAAGCTAGTCTTCTCCAAAAACATTTTGGTAGCAAATCTTAAGGGACTTAGGCAATAAGAGCAAAATATATTGTAGTTTAACACTTATCTGAAGTATTTTACAGACTACGGACCTGGACTTGAAGGCAAAAGCCCCACTTTCAGTCATATGCAAATGTTTTCATACAAAGATGAATTCTTACATTCACTTCCAAGCATGTCTAGAGTGTGCTCTCTTATCTTGATGCCATTTCAACTATATATATTTGAGTACTTTCATCTTTAGCACTAAAAACTTGATTCCATGAAGTGGTTGGTCTTAGGCAAGTCATGAACATGACAGATCAGAAGTACACATGTGTTCTACCAAAACTCCTGGCAAATATATCAAAGTTAAATAACCCTGACAATGAGCTTTTTTCTACTGTCTGTCTCTCTTGCTAGATCGTTAGCTTGTTATCGTTAGCTCCCATTAACGCCTCCATGAGAGATACGGAGTATGTTGATCATTTTCGGAAGTTATTGCCTTCATACGCAACTCTTG
>JAGPOY010002876.1:0-12500 GCA_018983105.1 Silene uniflora
AAAAAAAAGGGAACTCTAACACAAAAGTATGTCAACGAATCCAATAATTCTTTCTCTTGGAATTTAATGAAAAATTCTTCTTGTTTGATCAAGGTGGTATAAAATTGACTGGTGAGTTACGCAATTTTAATCACCATGATGGTGGTTCTGATCTATTTGGAGTTCGAAAAACTTAGCATTCTCCAAACTTTAAATTAACGGATAATTTTTCCGTCTTATTGAAATTTGTTTAGCTCTGATTATTGTTCCTATCAAATTATTTGATATTCGACAAGTCCGAAAAGTTTAACGTTCTTGTTCGAAGAAATTTTCTAGCGAGTCTTATACTCGTTTACCCCTTACCACCTTGTGAAGATGAGAAGAATTATGAAGGAAGATCGAGATGCAGAGATGAAGACATTTTTTTTTTTAACATGCTTATGGTTTCTTCTATTTCTCCAATCGTAAAGTTCGTACAATGTATTGCCTTTACGATTGCGGGAGGGTATTAGGCCGAGTTAGGCTCGTAATCAGTATTTAGGGAATTGAAGAATACTGATTACGATGTATTATAATAATAGTTTGAATATGATACAGTAAATCATACTCCCTCCTATTCACTATAATTGTCCCTTTTTCCATAAACGGATTATTCAAGTAATTGTCCCCTTTCCTTTTTTGGTAACTTTTACACATATTTTATTCATCCCTCTCTCCTCTCACCAAACCCCACACAACTCTTTTACTCCTATTTTATTATTTTCTTTAATATTTTGGCCCCACAATTCCTTATTTAACTCATAATAAATCATCCCTCTCTCTTATCACCAACCCCACAAAACTCTTTTACTCTTATTCTAATAATTTCCTTAAGTACCGTGCCAAACCCAAAAGGGACAATTATAGTGAATAGGAGGGAGTAGTATTGCCCTTACCTTGTATAAATATCATAAGATTGGATGAATGAAATAACTAAGCAATTACAAGCATAATAATATCAATAACATATTCATCTTCTCTAAATCTTAACAGGGTAAGACCATCCTTATGTAAGTTACGCCGTCTCTAATACCATTTGAGAAGACCGTCTCAACCAAAACCTTAAGAAAGACATTATAATTGATAACTTATGACAGTCTTGCCTAAAACTCACTGTGAATTCGAGGAAATACCTCCAAGTCTTCCCACCTCATGAGTTTCATGTTTGATTTAATAATTAAGGAGCCAAAGTTAGTGCAGTTCCTCTTGAAGCGTCGAAGCCCTTTGAAGGAACCCGCTGGATCCGCAAATTCACAGTCCTCTTCATATGCACCTAGTGTAAGATTTCCTGCAATGACAGTTGAAATTATACATTTTGGCTCCGCCACCAAACCAAATGACTTCTTTACCAATTTACCTACCAGCTGTAAAATGCTGAGGATACGTACCGGTTACAAAATATGATCTTTGAAAGTCCTGTTTGATTGCATCAACTACAACAGCACGATCAACTGTTCCTGAAGCATCACCAGTAAGCTCCTGATATTCATCAACGGGTACAGCAGCTGGCCGGGACGGTTGAAGAGCCGAAGCTGCTATACCGAGCAATTCAGAAGCATACCATGCTACCTTAAGCACCACATTCTCTGGTTCAGTCACGTCTTTTTTCTGTTTCTTCAGTGCAGAATTACTGCTTGTATCTTCCTTGGCCTTACTGAACACGGAACACTTGAACGTGTGGATTCCGATAACACGGGGAGGGCGAGGTGCGGTGAAACGGCTAAATTGTTGTGTGTTCAGGTGGTGAGCTGAGGTAGCCTGTGACATGTAGGACGCCATCTTGTGGACATGGAGTTTTAACAAGGTGAGATATTTGTATAACAAACTATGTGGGTATAATAAGAAGAGGGGCCAAAATTGTATGGCTCACAATCCAACGTGGGTTTTGTATTTGCATGTATTGTATCCAGGTAAGTCGGACCCGATCCAAACCCGAGCAAATCCGACCCGACAGAATTCGAGAATGTTACAAATCAAAATCGACCCAACCCGACCTGGTAACGACTAGATGATTAATGACATGAACCTGAACCCGAACGACCCAATATAAACGCAACACGATATTGACCCGATTAAATTGATGACCCGTCTATTATCAAGCTTGATATTGATTAAAATGAAAGTGATTTAGCGTTTTCCTTTGATAGTTTGACACAAATATTGATTAAAATGAAAGTGATTTAGCGTTTTACTTTGATAGTTTGACACAAATAATTCAATAGGACGACGCGAGTAACTTTTTCGTATAACAATTGCATTACACTGTTAAAGTTCATTTTCGTACCTTGGTAGAGATTTAAATGTCTCTGTCCTGCACCTCACAACCCACTGATGACAAAAGAGAAGTATTGCAGTAGTAGCATTTCACAACGGTTTCCTGTTGTGGTTTGGCATTGTCGAGTTGTACTTAAAACTGTTGACAATGTATCGAACATGACGGCGTATGAATGGTGGTGCAACCTCCAATTACTTTGTGCCATGCGTAAAGGGACGCGGTAATTATTCTGTTACACTAGTTTCATGCACGAGTAGAGTTGTTCACCGCTTATCACGTCCTGTTAACTTGACATGTCCGATCAGCAAAAATAGCTCGACAGATTATTTGAACCCAAAATGTTCCACCCGAGCACAGGTGCATAACATTCATAAGATTCATACTCAAACCGCCAATCCGTTATATGTAGCTCCGTCAATGGATCTAGGAACCCAAGTATGTAGATTAATTAATACAGAAGGCTTATGACAGCAGTAGATCTGAAAATTAGGAACTTCCTAAACAAGTCTGGATTCATTCATTCTGATGACCCCAGTGCATATATCAGCAAAATTTCAGTCTCACAAAACTGAGGTAATGCATAGAAATGATAACCTTAATTCCAACAAATTGACCTTAGTAAGAAACCGACAATAAGCTAAAGAACTGTAAAAAAGGGTACTTTCGTCTTATATAATAAGATAATACGTCTCTTGCATCATCAGGCAAAACAGTGTATGTTTAGCGACTTGTGTAGAGTGGCGATGAAAGACCTGCAAGTCGAACTTCTCGAGTTGTACTAAGTCAGCAAAAGTCGGACCCACCTTTGTCTAAAAAAAAAAAGAAGCAAAAGTCGGACCCTTTTGCAAAGGAAATGCGTAACTAGCCAAAAGAAACCAGAGATAGATGGCAGTCGGCAGATCATATCACAAACATGTCTAAGAGAGTTGTGGCTACGAGTTGTGGCCGTGAGGGTATCTTAGGTCATCTCAGCATATCTATAGCACCGGGTAAAATGCAGAGTTTTCGAGGAAGAAACCCTAAATGTTCTCCATCAGACTGGATATATACGGCGTTACTGCCATCTAGTTGCTCAATTTCGATGGAACGTACACTGCAATGTTTAAAAAGTACAATACAACAATTATTGGAGATGAAAAGCAATCTCACCAAACAAACTCTTAACTACTCATATATTTCAACTAGCTTAGCTGGAAAAGTCGTTGAAAGCGTAATCATGTCATGACCTAGGCTCAGAATCATTTGGCGTCAATATTGCTCTATGGACTCCATTTACAAAAATGAAACCAAAGAATCTCTTAGATGGGAGCAGTTCCACTATTCTGAGGAAAAATGTAGGGAGTAACGACTAATGAGCACATATGCACACGTATGAAATATATAACTCCCACTTAAGCCTAAATGCGTAATCAGCTAATGATTATATAGTTTTATATACAGGAGATAAATTTGCTTACCATTAAAGATAAAATAATAAAACTGCAGATCTATAGATGTTTCTATATCTCATGTGCAACAAGATTTGACAATTTTACACATTTTCATTTTTTAATGATGACATTGTTTGCCTAAGAACTTGTTCTTGACCTTCTCATATAAGACCTTAATACACATAGACCAATGACCATCATACAAAAAGGCAAACAGCGGATCATACACTTTCTCCCTTGAATTTAAGAAAATGTAGTTTTGTTATGGTCAACAAGAAATTACCTTTGTGAGATTACATTTTTTACGGACAGATGTGTTCCGTTATAAAGTTTGTGCAACTTCAAGATGAAGTCATACCACCTGAAATCCTGAAGGATTACAACCTGCACATAGAAATGTGATGGGAGTTGAGAGATTTGCATTTCCCTGGTACCAATATACTCCCATAACTTTTAAAACAATTAAGACTACTCCCATTCCAAGTTCCACTTATTTCCACGACAATTGTAAAGAATCTAAACTTATTAGACCATTTTCTATAGCATGTCCTCTTACAACATTAGTGCAATGTCTCCACAACTCCTGTGGATGGTCAAATGGACTCAAACCTTAACCATGTGTTAACTATCGGAGAGGCTATATTTCGGAAGGCCAAAATGCAAATGACATCGAGAATTGTATTGTATGAAAGCTGTATCGAAATAAAAAGAATTGTAACAAATTTAAAACTGCTACTTCAAAGTAATAAATAAATTATATAAAAAGAAATGTAACCAATTTAGTAAAGCCATTTTGCTAGAACTATCAAAGGGCTTAAAATAAGAGAACTACCATGTGAGAGACTTGCATTGCTAGGGCTAAAAAAGGGAAAGTAACTAAACCTCAAAACTTCCATTAGAGGGCTCGGCATTGGGGGTAATCTTCATTCCACCACCAAAGTATTTCGCATTTCCAATACAAAGGGCTGTCACTTGAGAGTATTTCTTCCACTCACCATCATCAATCTAAGCAACAAAAAGCAATAAACAAATAAGAAAACATTGTCCAGCATAATGAGTCTGAAAGGAGGTGAATATGGAAGGATTGCCAAAATGTCAAAACTTCTAACAAAATTTATTAAGATAGTGAGAGACAACAGGGTTTGCAACTTACCTTTACTCTAAGATCGACATTCTTGTGCCCCATGAAAGCTTGTAATGCTCCAATAACATAACACAGGTTCCCAAAAGTTTTATATCTGGAAGCATAATAACCTGCCTTTGCACTCCTGCAAATCGCACATGAATTTTGTAAGCAACATGCAATTCTAAATAGGCTGGCAGAAAAAGCTTCTAAGAAGCAGGCTTTTTCAGGAAAGCCGAACTTACAAATGAATATCAGCAACATTAATGAAATGATGAGGTTCTCCATCCTCTCCAGTTATGATGCCAACATCAATGCGTGACCTCGTTCCTTTAAAGCACCTTATCAGCAAGTTTGACAAGAACATGCATATGAAACAAAATTTACAAGCGAGATAGAGTACATGACAACATAATAGAAATGGCAAGACCCACTACTCATTGACAAGGGCAACTGCGTCAGAGTTAGCTACTCACCTTTAGCGATACGTTCCACGGCCTCATAAGGGTCATTTTTCCTGATCCAGCAAAAAAAGATAAATTTCATTTCAGCTTACACCCGAAAGATATGGAAGACGTAGGAAAGTCAGAACAAACTAACCAGCCGAAAGTCCTGGCAAAATCTGAACCAGTGCCAAGGGGAATAAGCTGGGAAAAAAGAATCAACACACAAATCAACAACCAAAGTCTTTTTGTAGATATGAAATATATCTGCCAACAAGTAGTTTGTTATAAGCAATCTCTTACACCAAGTGCAGTAGTATGAGCAGGCTTTTCAGCATGGTTAGAGACAGGTTTTCCTCGCCAAAAGAAGCCATTCACAACCTATACAAGTACCAGTAATTAGTAAAAACATAATCTTCAACTACACAAGATCAGATCCTCAACGTTGTCCGGGCAGAAAAGAGAAAAAAAGCTAATAGGCAAATGACAGAAATCATACATTTCACGCCACAAAGAGATGATATGTAAATGAAGTTTCATCATAGACAAAGATACAAACAAACAATGCTGGAGTCCCAGTACCAAAAGAACGCCTGCCTAGTCCCTCGTATTTACTTCAATCACTAATATATCAAGTATGCGGTCTGTTAATTAGAAGGGGAAGCTTTTAATGTCCACAACATAGTCACTATTTTTTTCCCCAGAGAACCAGATACATGGAAAACGAAGAGTATCAAGATGTGCAACTTGGCTAGCAGAAGCAGAAAATAGTCACGCAGGCACGTTCTCAGTATCTCATACGCCATAACCACCGTAACTTGATAAGAGAGCTAAATATATGCATCAGCATTCCAAACAACACGTCGTCATATAGAAGACAGATTTCACTTTCACTCAAGCTAATAGAAGTACATGTTTGCAACTCAACAAACAGAAATTTTTTCTTCCCCCGCCCCCTTTCTTTCTGAATTTGTGATGTCTAGCCACTTCATTATGTTACAATGGTAGAAAATGCAAACTATGATAGACAAATTAGCAAAAAATGAATTAAGCAGAAACAAACACACCTCATGAAGGGTTCCATCACCTCCAACCGCAATTACTGCACTAGCACCCTCCCTAATAGCCTATTTCAAACAATACCACAAGAAATTAGCAAGGAAATTTCCGACTTATACCCTTAATATTTTACATTTTCCAACGTGTACTTGGTAAAGAAAACGTTATCTAGCATGTAATCACAAGTTGAGCAATTATCATAATAAGTTCTATAGAACTAGAAAGTATTGATGTTATTAATGCCAACTTTAATTTATTATTAATCACTAGACTATTTCTATTAAATAATGCAATAATATATTATCCCCTCTATCTCACTCAATTAGCCTCATTTGACTATGTTAGGGATGATGTTTTACTGATGTGGAGTTTCACTTGATAGTGTTGTGGACTTTTTAATCTGGCAGCAAGATGAGTTGATTACATGCATTACCCTTATCTTTTAGTAATTGTGAGGAATAAAAACCATATAGATACCAGGTGATTTATTTGCCTAAGTATTTTTATTTTATAAAGCGGGAATTTTGCTTTTGTAGTATTATACTAGATGAATAACTAAGGGGTACACGTTGAGATACATTTTCAGTTTCTAGTCACTTGACAATGCAAAACCACAGGAGTTCGGGTTGGAATTTCCTGGTTGGTAACTAAAAATTAGCAAATCGCTTGACCAAAAAAATAAATAAATAAATAAAGTTGAGCATATGCAAAATGCTATAGCACAATACCTCTCTTGTTATATCAGTGGCATGAGAGGGGCCAGACGTAAAGGACTCACATATCTGCAAAAGGTAACTTTAAGACAAAGTAAAGAAATTGGCAATCCAAAAAGAGCAAAATAGCTGGATTACGTGAGCAAGATGATGACGCAATTCTAACAACCATATCGTCAAACAATTCACCATGCATTAAGCAGATGTAGGATACTAACATCGAACATCAATATTTTGTTTGCAGAAGTAGCGAAAGCAAATCGGGCTACAAATACTAAGTTTTCTACTTCTCTCTACTCTCTAGTATCTACAAAACCAATTCTGCAACTTTTGCAGCAAGCTAAATCCATAACCAGTCACAGAAATCTCTTTTCTTCCTCAGTCCCCACACACAACGATCACTTGAAAAAACAAATTAATAAACAATCTTCGCAAACAAACACTCGTTTTCCTTGTACAACTTGATAAATAGCGATATATGAAATTCCGAATGATGAAGCAATTTCAACTACCAAATCATCAACAATTTAGCATACTAATCATCCTTCCACGCTAATCTAATACATGAACACTTGGAAACAATTCCATCCTGAGCACATACAACCATCAATTGACAAAACACAACTACAATCAATCTCCACAAACAACTAAAATGTTTTTCTTGAGTAATTACAACGCAAAATGCAACCAAATACAGAAAACTACAAAAGCAAAATGTTTCACAATGATGAAACTACCTAGATTATTGGCTTTCTTGTTATACTCCATTTAACAACCAAATAATTCCGGAAACCTTAGGCGGGGAAAAAAAACTACTTGAAATAAAAAAAATGCAAAAAATAGTAAAAACAACATAATAAAAAACCTCACATTGAAGTCATCAGAAAAGCGAGAGCGCAAAAAGGGCAAAAGCTTCTTCCATTCTTTCCCCGTCTTTCCATTTGCTCCTAAACTCGATAATTTTTTCAATTCATAATTAATCAAACATAACATAAAATAAAATAACGCTATTCAAACAATACATAGATAACAATCAGAAATTCAACACATACTCACTCTGTCATAATCATTTGTTTCACCTATGTCTGGTAACTTTCCCCACGAAAAATAGCAAAGGTAAACAAGGCCTCGTACACTCCATTCGTCCTAACCACTTGTTTAGCTTTGTCCCGGCAACTTTCCTCACGGTTAAGGTAACATCTTGACCGAAACATAAGAAATAAAGCGTATACTTCCTCGGCCTTAGTCATTTGTTTAATTTTGTCCGAAAACTTTAAGAAACACCGCTAAGGTAACAACTTAACTAAGATATTAGAAATTAAGCGTAAATTCTTTCGTCTTAAACGTTTGTTTAGCTTTGTCGTAAACATTTCCCACAGAAATCGTAAAGTAAACAATTGACTGAGGCACAGCCCGCACAGGAAAGTAAAAGTATACTCCCTCCGCCTTAATCATTTGTTTACATTTGTCCGGAAACTTCCAGAAATATTGCAAAAAGATAACTTGACTGAGACATAAGAAATTAAGCGATCCTCTTAATCATTTGTTTACCTTTGTCGTAACTCGTAACAAATTGACTGACATGTAAAGTTAAGCGTATACTCCCTCCGTCTTAACAAATCCTTTACTTTGTTCGGAACCTTTCCCCCCAAAAAAAACTCCCAAAGGTAAACAATTGACTGAGACGTAAGAAACTAAGCCTACACTCCCTCCGTCTCAATCATTTATTTCGGAAACTTTCCTCACAATAAATCGCAAAGGTAAACAATTGACTGAAACGGAACGAACAATATATAAAAAGACGAATACCTCGAGGATTGACGACGAAAACAAGATCACGTCGGTTAGCAGCGGTGGTAGAGGAGAGAGAAAAATCGGTAGCCATGGAAGGTGGAAATTGGTATTGAGAATTGGTGATTGTGGTTGGTATAAATCGCATCTTTAACACTGTAAATGTGGCAGCTCCATATACTGCCATTTTGAGGAATTTTAATGGCGGATTTTGTTTTATGTCTATCTCTTTCTCCAAATCTGGATTATTAACTACCTCTTTGGTTTGTTAATGGTGATAATCTGGATTAGACTTGCTAATGGTGTTTTGCTTTTAAGCCGAAGGTAGTTTTATGTCAATGTGAATGGTTGGATTAATTTTCAGGAACTGATTACTATGCCTTAATGAGAGTGATAATGATATTGGATTGAACCCAACTTTAGGTAGACCTTGTAAACGGGTTAATTGGGTTGGGTTAGGTCGGTTATTGACTCATTTCGAGCAAGGTTATTTCAGGTTTATAAGAATTCGAGTTTATAGTAGGTTTGTTGGGTTTACTTCTGGGTTTGTTATTATTAAGTTGGTTACTAGATAATTTTTGGTATGTAACAATAAATCTTCGGGACGAGTTGATCAGGTGTACGGATTCTCAATTTGATTGTCGGGTCAGCTCATTCGCGCATGGTCAATTTTGCCAAGACTAAGTAACCTAAGAGACTATCTTACACTTACTTGGGATGAGACGTAATTACCAGTAATGGTATAATATACTCCTATCATATATGAAATGTCTCACGTAATCAGTTGAATACTACTAGAAGAACGTCTTACACGAGAATTCGTGCATATATAATAACGTTATTTAAGTACCCCTTTCTATCTTAATATAGTTTTGGCGATTTAATTTCTTAACTTGAAAGAGTAAAGTAAACATTTATTCATTTATATTGATTGAAAATTAATAACCAGGAATAAAATGTTTCGAATGTGTGAATGAATAATGATGTATGTTGATAATTTTGACTCTTAATTTTATTACTCACTGCCAAAAAAAAAAAAAAAAAGTAATACTCCGTGGTAAAGTGAAAATTTTGAGATTCTTGCTTGCTTACATAGCTACTCCCTCCATCCGAGTCAATAATTTACACTTACTTTATTTTCCCCTCACAACATAAAACAAATGTAAACAATTCACCGAGAAAGAGGGAGTACATCACTTGAGTAACAGCTTTTCTACAAATCTTGGAAGTTTAACAAAGGCAACAAGAGCAAATCACCTACTCATTGATAGTGGTTCTCCCTGCAAAACGTAGCTCGTTTAGGACTACACAAAATCAAATCAACAAATGAGCCAGCTCAAGCAGTAGTTGGGTTGCACAAGCATTCATTACAACTTTTACAGGGCATGCTAAAAAGGCAAATTAAGTAGTACATGAAAATACATATGGAGCCCCTCCAACGAGACGAAAACCTACTATTTCCTCCCCTTGTATCTGGAGTCGAAATGGTGAGACTTCAACTTCTTCTTGCGCACCACATTTGTAGGTCCACTACCCTCTCTGAAAGGCATTCCCATAAGAGCCAGCAATCTGTAGGCTTCCTTGTCTGTCTTGGCTGTTGTGGTTATGCAAACGTCCATTCCCCTTGCCTTTCCCACAATCTCGGGTTTGATCTCTGGAAACACACTTTGTTCACGGAATCCTATGCTGTAGTTCCCATGCCCATCAAAGCTGTTTGGGTTTACACCCTGGAAATCCCTTGTTCGAGGAAGAGCCAAGTTGATCAGACGGTCGAGAAATGAGTACATGACCTGCAAAGGTCACCAATGAGCAAGTCATGCAAGGCTGTTAATATAACAAACTATTGACTCCTTCCACCGTAACACTTCGCTTATGACCTTTGTCTAGAGACACAAATTTGGGAAAGAACAAAGTAATGTCTTAGGTGAACCCAGACAAAATATGAAGCATCAGACTTTTCAAGCTTAAGGACTTGCTTCAATTGGAAAAGATTGTTACGACGGTGATGGGTGTCAAAACAAGGGAGTAAATGAGGGAAATGATAACGAGTTATTGAAAATTTGAAACCCTCTCTATAGTCCACCTGCCATCCACCACCATCACTACCTATTATTTCTTTTGTTTTTCACATTTTCAGTTTTATCCCATAAGAAATGCCATCAATAAAGGAACCTCTATGGGTGGAAAACTCGTAAAGACGTAAACTAAATGCAATAAAAATAATCAACTGTAGATATGAATTACAGAAAGATTGATGATACTACAGGCTTACATTTCCTCGAAGTGTGACAGCAATCCCAAGAGTCTGGCCCTCTCTGGTTTTAAAACCTGCAATGGATTTCTTTGCTTTTGTCTTCACAGGCTTCTGCCCAGTAAGGAGCGCCAACTCGTTGATTGCACCATCCAAACCCTTTTTGTTCTGTTCAGCATCCCCAATACCACAATTCACCACTATCTTGTCAACTTTGGGGACCTGCCCACATTTCAAACCAGGAAGGTTAAGTTGAGAAGGCTGTATTTATTTTCTTACCCTTTCAAGTTTAGCTTATATGTAAAAGTCATTTAGTGGTGGTATTAGATACTATTAATGACTTAAGTTCACGGCATGCCGTTGGGGCTCCCTTATAATAAATAAATAAATACAAATTCAACCACCACATACAAGGACAAAGTTGCAGTATGATAATTAACCAAAGCAATACAGTCTCAAACACATGTTATCCACAGTAGAACTATAAAATCTGACAAGGTTTAACCAGTTCACTGCAGCAGCTGACTTAAAGGACCTCGGTCTCAGAAAGAGCACTGAGATGCTACAGCTGCGCCAAACATCGCAAGAAGCCCTCTATTTTAACTAAGGCCTAGCTAATGAAGTCCACTTTCCGTACTTGGCAATCACTTAAGCGAGACAAGCCCAAGAATAATTTTACATGGAATGCAATACTAGTATACTACATACCATAATTCATGTAAAACAGCATGAATCATCAAAAGAAGCAATCTAGTTATGAAGAAAATATCGAGTCCTGTCGTAAACTCGTAAAGCATCCCTCAAGACTTTAGCATCACAATGAAGTTTACCAAAAGACGACTACAATGTACAGACTGAATTTATTTTTAAATGTGGACTTGAGTTCCAATCCCACATGGTATTCCAACAAATTGCTAACACAACTGAAGGGAAATTTACGAAGGATATCCAGGCATCCAGCTGAGATCCAAGAACATATTGATGTTGAAGGACAAGCACTTAAATCCCAACTATATTCAAAAACTCTTTATTTCCCTTTCTTTTCCTCCCTTGCAATTTCCCATGAAACATCCTAAAAAAACTGGACAACATAGTAGAATTCGCCACTACACTTGATATTGCAAAAATCAAAGAACTTTATCTTCATGTAAACAAGCACCTCGACCTATATTTCCATTTCCCTCACATCACATATCACATTATAACAAAGAATTACCATATATCATGGTTTAACACAGCGACTAAATTAGGTGACTACACTATCCAAACTTCATAACAACAAATTCTCGAAAAGAGACGATCACTCATCGTAATTTTCAATAAATCACTCTAATGATGAACTAATTAACAATGAATACATAAATTCAACCAATATAAATTGTATCTCTTGAGCCACA
>JAGPOY010002877.1:0-14037 GCA_018983105.1 Silene uniflora
AAAATGACCGCTTTTACAGAAATGTCGGTTTTGGTGACTAAGGACCTTGTTCAACTGCAGAAATTCAAAGTTGTGGCGTTTAGTGACTAATATTGCCTCAATACGTTTAGTGATTGATTAGTGTAGGAAGGAGGTTTAGGTTATAGGCAAAGGTGAGATATGAGGACCTTGTTCAACTCTGGAAATTCAAAGGATTGAAAGTTATGGCGTTTCATGACTAAATTTTCTCGAAATGCGTTAAAAATGAGCGCATTGATCAAACTCTTGCAGAAATGTTGGTTTTTGTGAATACTGTAATAATTAGGTTAAATGTGTGTCAGTGTGTGTGTGTGTGACTCGGTGTGTGTCGCGTTAATTGATTAATTAATTAGGGTGTAAGCAGCAAATTAGGGTGTAAGCAGCAAGATTATGCTGAAAGTTATCGACAACGTTGTAAATGATTGAAACGTTCAAGAGTCGAGGTTATCGATTTCCGGCTTGTGAATGATAGTTCTACCATGTTTAGAGATTAATTAGCGTAGGAAGGAGGTCTAGGTTATAAGAATATAGGCAAAGCTGAGTTATGAGGACCTTGCTCAACTGCGGAAATTCAAGTTGATAGCGTTTCGCATATAAGTGTAGAGTTACTCATCCTATGCCACAGTAAGATACTATGAGTACAGGGTAGGACTGTTCATTCTTCTGACAGATACCACGCTTAAATTCGATGACTGATATTGCCTCAAAATGTGTTAAAAAATGACCGCGTTGATCAAACCTTTACAGAAATGATGGTTTTGGTGTTGGAACTTTGATTTAAAACCACGCTTCTCCCTTTTGTAATTGCGTCTCCATCTCTTGTTGCACTAAATGATTTTTATTCTGCTATGCGCAGGCAGAAATAACCGTTGCAAAGTATCCAAATCGAATCCTTGTATATGGTGTAGAAGGTGGTGTCCCTGTTTTCTTTGACACTGATGGACGTGGTTCAGAGATATACCCTACAGGTATAGTAAATTTGTGTCCTGTATTGTTGTTTTCTGGAAAACCAAGTTTTTCATTTCTCGTTTGTTGTCTTGACTTCCTTCTTCATTCTGCTAACCCAGTGTATTTTTACCATTAGGTATCTGACATAGATAGAAAGATAAAGATTTGTTATCTTGTACAATATGACAAGAAACATATCTGTATTACTCGTACTTGACACTACTATAGTACTATTCCCATATATCATACTGTTTCTGATGACTGCAGACTCCGAATATTACATGTTAGTTAAAATAGGAAAGACTGCACTGAAGCTGGCGGCACTTGTATTCTTCAGCTTTCTGACTTTCGCACGTTCTAGGCCAATGTTGGATCGTCCTTCCTTCCTTTGAATCAATAATGCAGTGGGAACACATTAGAGTTGATATACAATTTGAACAACCTTCCTTCGAATCAATTTCTTTCACCTTTCCTTTTTTGGTCTATATCTTTGATTGCGTTCACTTCTCTTTTTAGTCTTTCACTCCCCTCTCATGCAAATGATCCACCTACCTTTCCCCCTCGGTTATGTATTGTTTTTATTTTCTGCAAGTATTCTGCCATTTTGGAAGTGGAAGAAATCAAAGAAATGGAGTAGTATTGTAGGCTTATACCGTAGTGAACTGGACTGTAACACGTTTTAAGTCCATATTTACTTCGAGCTGAGCTGGCTGCATGTACTTGGGACTATTACTTTTTTTTGGCCCAGTTGTGTACATTGTGTCATACTTATGAATTTCTGTCCTTGTATGTGGAGTGGTGCATCTGTTAAATTTACCAATAGATAAGTTACTAATAAAAGTTGTACTTCGTATTTAAAATTTGTAATGTGTTTTCCTGAGACAGTTTATGCTCTCTGGAGTGCCCCTGATCTCCTGCCTGCTTTCACACTGAAGGGAGGAGAAGTCTCTCGCTTTGTTATTAACGGGGCAGACTTAATGTTCCCTGGTATCAGTATACCTCTAGATGGTCTTCCGTCATTTGCAGCTGGGGAACCATGGGCAGTAAAGGTTCCAGGAAATCCAGCTCCCATTGCAGTAAGTTTTTTTTGTTGACATGAACTATTGCATTTTGAGCTCTTTCTTGAAACTTAACCCACAATCAGCCCCTGTGATTTGATCAAAGGAGTAAGGCTAAATACATCTTCGTCCTCCACGATGCCTAGGAAGGAGGCTTCTGAGAGGCAGTGGGGCATAATATTATTTTTGTTGTTGAGCTCTTTTTAAGTTTTTGTAGATTTCCACAAGCTTTGGTTTTCATACATTGCTAATTCTCTTAGGTTGGAGCAACCACTATGAGTAGTTCGGAGGCACTGAAAGCTGGCCTGCGTGGAAAGGCGCTGAGAATAACTCACTATTACCACGATTCACTCTGGTAAGTATAGAGGATTTCTATATTCTGTGAAGCACCTCTGTTTAGTTAGCTGCTGTCTAATTTTATGCAAGTATTCGTTTCCAGGGAAACGGTTGAAGGTCGTTTTGTGCCAAATGCTGGTTTCCTTGAAGATGTTGTCATGGCAGATCCTTCTCTTTTAGATTCCTTGGTTTCTCACTCTAGTGAAACTGATGCTTCTAATGATCAAACAAGTGACAATGAAGGGGAAGTTGAGCCAGCGACTTCTTCAGAACATGGTCCGACCTCTGCTGCTAATTTGGATGATAAAAGTGACGCCATTGAACAAGCGGCCACGGAGTTAGATGGTTTGAGAATAACAGAGAATGCTTCCTCTAATGAGTCGCATGTTGAGGAATCTCAATCCATGTCGATAGAAGATGTGGATGTGCTGCTGGACAGGTGCCTTCTGCAAGCTTTGTATACAACAGTGAAGGATAAGGATCTTCCAATGCCTGGAAGCACTTTATGGTGAGATAAAGTGCAAATCATGACAGTTGTTTCTAGTTATTTGCAACTATACACTGAAATATGAAGTTATTGCTGAACAGTTCTTCTTTTAAATCTTTTCAGTCTCTTCTAATTTGTGTGTTTGTACTCCTTAACAATTTCGCCATAAATTAGTCTTATTCTCTAGGACATTTTCCTTATCTCATAATTGAAGATAGTACATCATTCACTTTCTTATAGATACAGTTTGTTTATGGTATAGGTCAAACCATGTTTTACCGTGTAGACCATCTGGTGTTACCCTTGATATCAAAAAATCATCTTTCAAGAAATTGTCAAAGTGGTTGCAATCAAAAGCATCTGTTGGATTGGTATATCCTTGTGCTGTTCTCTAACCGCACCCTCTCTCTTCCATTTTGTAGTTATGTACTAGTGATTTTGTCCGTACTCTTGACTATCTGCTTGTTCATTTTATGTGAGGAACAGATATCAGTGAAGGAGGATAAACATAAAAAGGAAGTGGTACTGTTTTCTGTTAATAGGACCCATAAAGATTATACATCCTACAAGCCTGATAAAAGCCAACCTGCAAAGATTGAGCAAAGCAATGATCAAACTGCTGGGGAAGGTAGTTCACAGAAAGCATTGGAAATAGAAGAGATATATAAACCAAATACTCATGTTAACTCCATTTTTGCTGCTGTTGGAGCTGATACCGGAGGATATTTCAGTGCAATAGAAGCCAATAATGTTGTCTTTGCTTACGTTGAAAAGGAAAACCTTGTTAAACCTAACGACAAAGCAAAGGTGATATTAGATGCAATTCTGTGTGATGCTTTGTTCAAGGGAGCCATAAAAAAAGGATCGTCTTATCCAACTGAAATTCACAAGAAGGAGTTGGGACCACAATTTATAAGTCGGATGCAAGCCCATCACAAGGTTACCAGAGGAGGCGATTCGGTAATTAGGAAAGGTGCTGTTAGATCAATCCAAATAATGACGGAGCGCCGACAAGGGAACAAGAAAATGACAAAGCTCTCTGGTTTTGAAACTTTTCTTTTGGATGCGGATTCTTTGGCATCTGAGCTACAGAAAAAGTTTGCATGCAGCACCACAGTGGCTGAATTACCAGGTAATTTATCTTTCCTTAATCCTTGTAGGTAGGCAAACAGAAAAGCTCTTATCATCATTGGTTTACTTAGAAGTCTTAAACAGTTGTGGGTTATTCAAGTATTTTGTGTGAGCTCAGGTTATGCTAATATTGTGTTGCTCATGCCTCCGCATTTCAGCATGATTTGTAGCCTGTGCTGTCATTTTTTCTCCTCTCCACTGTTCAGGTTTTATTTATGGAGTAATATTATATATATTTGTCCGTACCATTTAAGAATTTGTGATAGATGCATCTTATGTGGTAAAAAAGAGGGGCATCTATTTCTTGCGCTCCCCCTCCTATAAATGAACTTCTTCCTCACTTGTGTCGATAGCTTTGTATGTTCCAGAACTCGTGATTGCTTTTTTTCCTCTTTACAATCCTAGCTAATTACAGTTAGCTTTTCGTTACCTTAAAACTTGGTACATGTATGTCGTTCCAGGCAAAAAAGGACATGAAGTTCTGGTGCAGGGTGGTGTTATTGATCATCTTGCAAAACATCTAATTGATCAATATGGAGTCCCAAAGAGATACATTGAAGTACTCGATAAAACAACCAGGAAATGATTAAGGTCAGTTGGTTTACGCAACAATTTTTTTTGTGTGTTTTCAGTTTCTCATGCTTGGTTGTCGTGGTGGGTATATACTTGAGTAGATTATGCTAGTAGAGTCGTAAATGCAGTCACATGATTAGGAATTGGAATCTAAAACCATGCCATGTTTTCTGTAAATCAGCAAGCCAAACAAATGAATTCCCCAACTTGTGTTTTTGCTGAGAATCTTTGGCTCCTGATTATAACTTGGATTATGAGCTTCCCCTTAATAGTCAAAATCATCCGTCACTGTCAGTTGAAGAGCAGTCATGACCTTTAACTTTTGCATCTATAAATATATCGTATATGTAGAAGTCAGCGAGACTAGCTAGTATAGTTTATGAACTGGGTTCAAAATCTGTCAGTGTTATAATTGCTCTTGTAAAACTCTTTATCCCCCAAATGTTTTCAATATTAATCTGTATAATATAATATTAGACAGCTTGATGATGGCTTATTAGTTATTCAGTACCTTCCACTCTGGTGGCCAACTCCCTTATTTTTTTTTTATAAACGTGGTATACGAGATTCAGTGAGATTTTCACTCGAGTTTCCAGCTAAAATGTATAAGGAGTCTCTTTACTTATTCTGTTCTGTTTCTGGTCGTATCAGGTCATGGATTTCGAGAAAAGACCATTTTCAATAATATGAAGCAGGAAGGCCGTATATTGTCAGGAGTCATGTCACCCACCTATTGCACCGGAAAATGATATGCATCACCATTGCTGCCTGATATTACTAGACTGCCTCACTACCCTCTCTAATTATACAAGAGTTTTGCTTTTGGTTAGACGTCTGGAAATATTAGGATCCTTGTTGATTATGTACGAGTACCTTCGAAAAAGCTCTGTTGATGTAACTTACTAGAAGTAAAACTGAATCTGAGTCAGTGTATGTCGTGATTGTTAGCTTTGAAACCAGATCGTGAGAAATGAACTTCATGCAGCCCATAAGTGGTGATTTTCTCACGGTTAGCCTGACTGTGAGGGCATGGATTATGCGTAAAGCGGCTTACTAGGAAAGTATCTTTGCTGAATTTGACCATTAAACTCAGTTACACGACGTTATGACTTAAAACACAAGCGTTAGCACTTAGCAGCTCTTGATTTCTCCCGGAGGCATATATACTTTTTTGCTCCACCTTTCTCCCTCCCACGAACCCTCAAACTATTACGGAGTACAAAGTATAGTTATGGAGTTACGGGGCATTTGGTTCACATACTTCACCAGGGAAAAGAAAAGGGAATCGGAAGAGAAACTCTCTAATATAGTTAGTTTGGTTTGATATGGATATAGAAGAAAATATAACTCCCAAAGTCAACCACCACCCTCTAACCACAGCTGCTGGGCGCCGGCACCACCGTCAACTAGCATGTCGCCAAATCCTCGCCGACTCTCTCTTGTTCCGACTAGCGACTTCCCTATGCAAGCTTAACCCCCTTCGAACCCACCATCTCCAACCTCTAAAAACCATACCAACACCAACAATATTATCTCACAACACCGAAACCTCCTCCCTCACCATTAAAAACCCAAATCTGGTGTTTATGGGTAGAAGAGGTTTCAATGGTGTAAAAAGGCATTTGTTGGTACGGTGCTAAAGTGGAGAAGTTTCGAAGGGGAGTAGGGTTGTGGGAAAGGTGGCTACAGCGGGTCGCTCAAAACCACACACGACCTTGTTTACATCATTACGACTTCACGGCATCATGCTAGACATGGTTATGGGGGTATTTCCCTAATAGACCAACCCTAACTAGGACGAATATGCCGACAGAAGACCCCACTGAAGAAGAATGGAAATTGATCTCTGAGAAGACAGAGGCAACACTCCTTAAATGCTTCCCTTCTCAGATACAAGCATCACGAGTTATGCCGATATTGGACGTGCTTTCAAATAATTCTCCAAATGAGGAATATATAGGGGAGAACATGGAGCCAGCATTTGAAGAAGAAGCTGCGATTAAGGCGGCTTTTGAGAAATTAGTGGGAGATTGAAGGAGTTAGAGGGGATTATTGATCAGCAGAACAATAATGAGAAGTTTAAGAACAAGAATGGAGCTGGTGTTGTGCCTTACGAGTGGTCGAAGCCGGTTTACCCACCTGGGTGACCTGGCGTCTCTGGTATGGGAGTTCATAACAGCATCTCCATATGATCAAATACATACCTGCAAGTTTGGTGTTTCTCTCTGTGTATTATATTCCATAATTGACATCTCCGAAAGATTATTTTTTTCCGCTTATTACTGAAAGAGGAGATATTAAGAAACATACACTAAAATCTATTCATGTTCCACAACTTCTCAAAATATGGTTAAATGTGGAGATCATTCCTGATAAATGGCGCATTTGGCGCCTAAAAACACACCACCTGTAAGTTATGTTGGCTGCTAAACAGACCTAGTGAAACATTTAAGCTATGTGGGATTACGTTTTTATTTCTTCAGGAAGTTCTTGAACCATAATGCAGATTTCTTCGGATGCCTCTCCAATCCTTTACCGAAATCGACAAAATTAAAGCCATATCTGATAGTATAGCCTGCACCCCATTCAAAGTTGTCCAACAAGGACCAGGCAAAGTATCCCCTAACATCAACCCCATCCCTGCCGTAAATAAGAATAATACGTTATTACAAAGATTTTACTCGATAAAGAGGGTGTTAATACATATGTACTCTATGTTTCTTCGACTCAAGCTAATGAAGCCATCCCCGCGTCAACACAATAACTGAATCCTGACATCTTAAAAAATTGAATCATGGCGAGGCTAACACTTCCATAGTTCTATTTGTACTCATGTTCAACACCCGCACACGAGTCTGAGTAACATAGTATGAACTATATACGCAAGATGTAGCCAAGTTTAATCACTCCCTCTATTCCACTTTTATTGTCCTCTTTTTGTGATTTTCATATTCCAAATGAATTATCCTATTTCTAAATGTAGATGAAAATGGCGAACTAGGACAATACAAGCGGAACAGATGTAGTAGGAACTAGGAACTCACTGGATAGCTTCTCTCAGGAAAGACAGATGATGATAATGGTAATCTATCCTGGCTGTGTCAATTAAGGCCTCTTTGAGGGATAAAGAAGAATTGTTCAGCTCCCCAATACCTGCACGAGAATTCGAGAGAGATGAAATATAAACAATTTGTGAAATACTGCGCTACATGCCCAGAGAAACTAAACATGAAAAGAAATGTGACTACCATTTTCCGTGATATATAAATTTTTTGCCATGTACTTCTTTCTCATATGAAGTAGAAGCTCCTTAATCCCTCTTGGATAAATATTTATTCCATCTGCAACACCCTAGAATTGGAATTTATAATGATAAACCAGAACATAAGCAATCATGTTTTAGAATGAGCAGTTTTTTTCGGCAGAAATACTAATTGTAGCTAAAACTTACCTTTGGACCAATCCGAACTCCATTCTTCTCACCTGCAAGAAATAAAAAGTAACGAAAAGATCTCGGGTGACAGAGTAGTGACAGACTGAGAGTAACTGTTAATGTGCGCGTAAAATGCTTAACAACTTACTTAATAGTGTAACATGCCAATCAGTAAGGTAGCTTAATCTTGATGTATTTGATGAAACAGTATCATTGGTTGCATATGAAGCAGAATAATAATTCAGCCCTATAAAATCAAAGGAACCTTTCACCATTTTGGACTCTTTTCTTGTGAACTTTGGCAACCGATTCATGACTATAGAGCGCATGCTATGCGGATAATCTCCTCTTGTCAGTGGCTCCATGAACCTAAGAAAAGTGGAAAAAAAAAATTTGAGAATCTTCTCCAACAAAGTGGAGCTTCAAAGTCACTCGTGTTTACATTTAAATGAGAATGACATTTTCCATATTGGCTTTCCAGAGTTCCCAATCACTGGCCTTATAGAGGAGTGGCTGACAGGCGAGAAGACGAAATTCAGAATAAAATCATTTGAAACAGGATACTCCGTACTACGGAGTATATAACATGAAGTAAGCAAGAGCAAAAGACGTGAATATTGCAAGATCTATACTGAGTGCCATAACCAACAGTTTAAGAATTTCATTTTGGTCCGTCTCCGGACAATAGTTTACATTTCATATTTAGGCAGGTTTTGTGTGGTGAAGAATGGCTGAGCGTAGGACTGTGTAATCCACTTGCACAAGTATTGGCCGGGACGTAACGAGTATTAGTTTAGGAACCAAATTACTTACCATCCAATCGTAAAATCTAGAGCCCTTTGAGCAGCTTCACGGTGATGTGCAGACTTTGACAAAGGCACAACCCAGTTTGCTGCTAAGACAATGCCAATTTCTCCATTTTGAGATTTCTGAACATTTACAGGCACGTTATGTAAAATCATCAATTAAATTGTTCAGGAATTACTTTGTGGGAATCGTCCATCTGTGAGTGTATAATCATAATTAACTCGAAAATAACGAGAAACATTAAAGAGAAATGACAAGTGAGGGTGTGACCTGGTACTTTTCCTTGTACAACTTAGAGGCTGCTGCATGAGCCAGAATTAAGTTATGCGCCACCGTGTACGGTTCAGTTCCTGAGTCGCCTCCAGTGCAATTGAGGTTAAGCCATTTAGAACATCGACCTGGTGGTCCGTCTCCTACTGCGTAACCGGATATATCATAGTATAACAGTTCGTTTAGTGTCATCCAATGCTTCACTCTATCACCAAATTCTCTATAGCATAGATCTGCATAGTCCCGAAAGTCATCTCTGCAAAAACCACAGTTCAGTTCCCAGTTTTTCACCTTTTCATGAAGTACAACTACATTACCCAACATTACCCAAAGCCTCAAGGGGCTCCGCAAATTGTGGGGTAGGGGTTTGATGTACGGAGCCTTACTGAGTTTGCCAACAAGAGTCTGTTTCCAAATGACCCAAAACAGTAGAATGTACGCTTCATTATCAGGGTCCATCAAATTAAATGTTTCATTGAACTCCGTTTGTACCAATGATTTGTTTACCTTTAATAATAATAATAATACCCCTCACAATGAATATGAAAGGTAAACAAATGATTGAGACGGAAAGAGTAATAGTTTGCCTCAACTTACTGTCTCAGCATAAACTTCCAATTTTAAAGCAAAAGGGTGGTGGCCTATATTACTTGGACTCGGTTAAAGGTGCCGAACACAGGTACATTTCCATGTGCCGGATTTGGCATGACTCCATTTGTTAGACATGGGGACTGCGTCAAAACAAAGTTATGGTAAATGGGTAATTGAAATATCATACTACATTACTAATGGTTCATAGTTCATACCCCAACTCTTCCTCTACTTCTATGCCTGTCTTGCTTGCCTCCTTTTTGGCGCTTCTGGAGTTCTAGGGCAATTGTCACATTTGTCAGAGTAGTACGTGGAATATCGAATCCATTCTTGAGTGTCATGGTGGACATGAATACGGTACATAGGTGTTGGCGCTACAATACATTTTGTTTTGGGTAAACCTTAATGGTATAAAGCTTTTGTGAAGTTATATACTCCGTACTTACATGATATCTGTACTTAAGAAGCCTCCATAGTCATCTTCTAAAGCTTGAGGCAGATCACCATGCAGTAGAGTAACAAAGGGCTTTATGCCTGTACAGGTTATCAAGCTATTAAGTCATGGACTATGCAAAAGAATATGTTATACACTTATACATATAGCAGGTTCAAGTCAGGTTAGAGTGAGAACCACTGTGTATCAGCTCGTTGATGAGGTGGTTGTAGTATCTGATTCCTTTCCAGTTAACACCTGCTCTTAGCTTGCCTTCTGAAAAAACAAAATTGTTCGCATCCACAAGGAAAAAAATTTGTCCAGAAAACTAAGATTTACATTGTCGGTGGTTGCCTTAGTCCAGTGTTTGTTGATAAACAATAACCGAATAAAACCCTTGTATACTATTCCAATCGCAGTTTTCGAGTAGCTTCCAACAAGATTCTACAATTTACTGATAAACTAAAATGAAACTGTACACTCATTCAAGACAAATGCAGTGAGGCCTGAGAGTTCATCCTAATATCAGTTGACGATAAGAGAAATAGCACTCCAAATTTTCCAATGTTGGCAATTGAAAATCATTAATCATGGGTTCATCAAGAAGTTTATTTACTTAGTTGTGCAGTCCGTTAATGCTGCGTGCATCAAACAAGAATGAAGATTATAGCATAGCAGGTGCATGTTGTAGCCATGATGCTTAGGATATGCTTATTTAGTTTTACTTGGCAGAAAAGCTCTTACTTGGCAATATTCTGGACCATGAAAATGAAATCCTATAAGCATCTAATCCCATTTCTTTGATGATCTTTACATCTTCCTGTGATAACGATCAAGGGATGCAGATATCAGATCAGGATACTCAAATTTAATACTCCGTAGTTAACAGTGTACTGTATAAATATTGACACTTGCAAATACTAATAGAGTAATAGGTTCAGTTACTTCAGTAGAAATCAGAGCAACAGGGTAATGTAATACTCCCCCCGTCACAGTCATTTGTTTACCTTTTTTATTCTTTGAGAGGGGTATTTTAATTAAAAGTAAACAAATGATTAGGACGGAGGGACTGGAATATATGCCAGGGACAAGCCTGAATAGTCTCATTCAAATGGCTCGCTTCCCTGATATATATTTGGGTGCATTCGCTTAAGTTGTATGCAGCATTAACTGTATACCTTGTAGCGGTGATAAGAATCTGCAGCAACGTCGCCGTTGCTGCCATCCTTGATTTTACCTTCAAGTCGACAAGGAAAAATCAAAATCAAATAGCATTAAATATCACGACTTTTTAAGAAACAGCTTAAATTCAAAAAAGTAAGGATAGTTTCAGAATATCAAATGGCACCAAGTACCATGATACTCCTCAAGCATCAAAACTTGAACAAGGAAAGATTCGGAATTTTTTAAAAAGTCGAATCAAACTGCAGCTGATAAATTTAACAAGTCGGTCATTAAATAGAAAGGTAAACAATTGACTGAAACACCTAAAATGAAATAGGTAAACAATTGATCGGGACGGAGGGAGTATAATATACTCCGTACAAGGTAAGACAAAAACCTGGATATTTATGAGCATAGGTGTCCCATACACATGGACCTCTACCGTCCTCCATAACCGCGCCTTCATACTAATATTGAAAAGCCAATACATAGCATTTCAGTTAACGGTAACTCAAAGTCACCCTCCTTACATTCACAAATTCTCTTTAAGACGACACTATTCGTCTTAAGCTTAAGCTTAGAAATCTCAAATATCATGCCACTTGTACTAATATTGATTTTCCTTATAAATTCGTAAATACACAAGTGGTATTCTATTTGACCCGTTTTAAGCTTAAAATGGATAGTGTCATCTCAAGGGAGACTTACCGACTCACATTAATGTTAGAGTAAAAGAGTGTAATAACCTGGTAAGCAGAAGAAGCAACTCCAAAGACAAAACCTTGTGGAAAGAAAGTACGGTTGAGAGAAGCAGTAACAGTTTGTGGCAATACTGTGGTTGCACTGCAGATGATGATGATAATCACTCCCCTAAACCATCCTTTATTGCCACCCATTATACTAACTTGTTTCTCTTAATCCACAATCGTCAACAACACACAAGCTCTAAAATAACATCCCCCCCTCCTTTTTTTATTTACCCAAATTCTCTGTCTAAGGTTAAGATAGGTCAAATATACCCATGTGGCCATGTAGAGTGATATTTGAATTTTGAACCGTTTTAAGCTTATAACAGGTAATGCATTCTTAAGCAAGACTAAACCACATGTAATTTATTACTCTTTTATTTCAATAAAAGATAAATAAGTCACATTAATTTATCAAAATTGTTCTAACATGAGCTATAGAATAAAAAAACAAGACAGATGTAGCAATTATAATATGCAAACTATCAAGTACTCATAGTTAAATGGACCATGGGGAGCCATATTGCGACGAGCTTCTTTATAGAGAATAGAGACACAATGCCACCAATTACTTCCAAGAGTATTTTTTTTTTTTTTTTTTGACAGCACACTTCAAGAGTATGTTCCAGTGTACTAGACTTGAATATTGTGTGTGAAAGTAAATTGCTTACATTATGAATGATTTACATATTTATAGTGATACAAGGTGGACAAAGGCTAGAAGCATTACTCTAATTACATTGATATGCAAATATACTTATTTCTATATTTACAGTATGAACTCAATCAATAGTCCTTGATTGTAGGATAAGATTGTTATGATGCTTGCTGATTTGATTGACTGGTAGTGGTGGAGATATTTGCTTGATTTGGATCAATATGGTTAATACGCCCCCGCAAGATGGACGTCCGATGAGTGAGGCCAATCTTGTTACGTAGCTCGAGGTATTGAGGTTTGTGTAGCGGCTTGGTGAGAATGTTGGCCAGTTGATCTTTGCTGACGACGTGCTGGATGCGAACTTGGCCATGGTGCAGCTGTTCTTTGACGAAGTGGAAGGAGAGGGCCATGTGTTTCATTCGGGAGTGAAACATTGGGTTCTTGTCATATAAAGTGGCAGAGATGTTGTTGCAAAAAATGGCTGGGGGTTTTGTAACTTTGATGTGAAGCTCGGTTAGAAGGTTGCGTAGCCAAAGAGTCTCAGTCGTGACTCAAACCGCGTTGCTTTTTGGAAGACCAAGAGATAGGATTTCGACCGAGGTAAATAATGTAGCTTGTTGTCGATATGTAAGTATCTTTGTCTCCGGCGTGATCTGCATCACATAAGGCATGAAGACAGGATGGTGAGTTATGATACAGTTGTATGCCAACGGTTTGAGTTCCTTGCAAGTAGCGAAGGAGACGTTTTAAAGCAGTCCAATGATTGACAGTGGGATGATGAAGAAATTGAGCAAGACGGTTTATAGCAAAGGCAATATCGGGCCTAGTTAGAGACAGATATTGTAAACTTCCAACTATGGCGCGATAGGTGGTTTGGTCATGAATAGGTTGATGGTCTTCACGAGTGAGTGGTGGGGATGTAGCCATAGGAGTGGTGGTTGGTTTGGCATCGATCATTTTATATTTGGTGAGGAGGTCGTAGATGTATTTGGATTGATTAAGGTGTAAACCTAGTTTATTTGGTGTCACTTCTATGCCTAAAAAATATGATAATGGTCCAAGATCTTTTAGTGAAAAGCGTTGTGATAGTTTTTCAATGAAATAACATAGTTGTGTTGGGTGTGGTCCAGTGACGATAATGTCATCGACGTAAATAAGCATATATATACACGTGGTTTTTGTATGTAAGGTAAATAAAGATGAGTCGGAAATTGATTGTTTGAAACCATAAGTAATAAGATAGGTTTTTAATTCGGTGTACCAAGCTCGAGGAGCTTGTTTTAAGCCGTATATTGCCTTGTTTAATTTGCACACAAAGTCGGATTTTGTGGGATCAACAAAGCCGGGTGGTTGAACCATATATACATCGTCACTTAAGTTTCCT
>JAGPOY010002878.1:0-14036 GCA_018983105.1 Silene uniflora
TGTGTGCATTTAATTATTGTCTGTGTGCATCTAAATCAAAAATCCATAAAAATTAAAAATTTTATAAAATCCAAAAATATGTTATTTATTTTATTATATTAGTTTTGGTGAAATAAATTTCTATGATGATAATTTGCATTGTTTTTGCATTTAAATCCAAATAGTTATCCGTGTACTTTGTTTTGACCCATTAACTTATGAAAACAAAGCTCAATGAACAAGTTTGACCGTAATTGACACACCTTATGCTAATTAGACTTGACAAAATATGTTGGTAAACTACTTAAAATATGAGGTCTATAGAGCTTCTTAGGCCAGGAACATTAATAAACCATTAATAAACTGGTCTCATTTGTCATTTAAGCTTCAGTATTGTTTCTCCTTGTATGTGAATATGTAATATGAAACTGTGTAAGTGTGACATTGGTTTTTTGATGCTTTTATTGTTTTCTTATGACTAAGTACATGTGGATAGGTCGTTCTTACCGTTCAAATAAGCCTTACATTACCTTTTGTTTAGCCCGTTTGAACCACTGCAGCCATTTATTATCCCAATTTAATAGCTACAATTCTAGAATTTGCCTACCTTTTCGGGACAGCCGCAGTTGCTTGCTTACCACGTTTATTTTACTACTATGGTTGGGATAGGAACTATTATTGTCATTTGTGGGTGTAGTAGAATATTTATTTAGCAATTGTGTTGTATCTAAAAAAAATATCTGAAGCAAAAGAAAAGAAAAAAAAAAAGAAAAAAATCGAGAAAAAGAAAGAAAAGAAAAGAAAAAGAAAAAAGACGCTTCATTTGGTTTTGTTAAGGGATCGAAAGGATGATTACTAGAGTCTAACGCATACTTGGAGAGTAGTTTGTTGTCTCTCATATGCTGTTAAGTTAAGATAATTTCTCTAGTTGGGTTGATTTATATTATTTATCATAGAATTGATGTTGATTAGCGCTGCGACTACCGTCTTAGCCTCACATATCTATAACGTGCTTTGGCACAAACCACTTCTACCTTTGCCCATTTTCCATCCTTAATGTCCTTGATACATATACTTTTGTCTTCATTGTGATTGCATATTAGTTGGGAAAATTTCTATCACATTAGATTGCATGCATGTTTCATAAGTTGAGCGAGTGTTCTTATTTCCTTCTATCTTACATATAACTCACCCTTACATATACTTATGAGCATGAGTGAATCCGCGAGAATCCGACTAAAATTTGTCTTGCAAGGTCGAAAGGTATTTGGTTTTTGTCTATATTACACCGTCATATCAATTTTGTGACTTGAGCTACGTTTTCTATTCCTCGTACCTTTGAATTTGTCTTATTGGTACATTTAGTCATTACTTTGTTATAAATATGGATAGCTTGGAATTTGTATGTGCACTAACATTAGAGAGCTGAGTTATTTATTCACCATTTGTATGATTGCCTTTTGTAATGTGTATGATGCTTTGCTCAGGGACAAGCAAAGGATTGGTTTGGGGGAGTTTGATAAGCCATAACTATATACATTAATATGCCTCCCCTTAGTTGCTTTAGATATAGTTTTCGTGCCTAAATACGATATTTACATGTCATTTATGTTAGAATGAGAAACTTCCGCATTTCGGTGTTTTAATGCAAATATGGAGCATTTATGGAGCAAAGGAGTATAATGAGCACCGTGGAGTTGGCATGGAGGAACACGCAAAGCATGGCACGAAAATCTAGGAAAATAAAGGAAAAGAATTGAAGAAGCGTAGAAGTAAGGAAGCTAGGCGAGCAAAAGAAGAGCTTCATATAACTAGTACCTTCTTTGAAGAGCCATATCTCGAGTTATACAAATGATAATAAGGATATTCCAATTTGAGGTGAAAACTTATCCTCTTAGCTTTCCAACGCCACAAAAATCGCTTGATTCGGACAAGTAACGAAGAAATGGCTGACCATTTGAAATTCAGTGCGCGAAGCAGGAATTACGCGCTGAGACAACTCGATCGAGTTCTTGTTCACTCGATCGAGTTTCTCTCAGTTTGTAATCTCCGCGTTATTTCCTAAAGTCGGTTTATGTTTACTATAAATACCCAATTAGCCTAATATTATTACAGACGTCTTATTTTACCCTAGAAATTCTCTAAAAACTCTTAGTTTAGTTTATTGTTATTATTTTCGGATCTAGCACTCTTTTATTTACGGTACTAATTTTAATCTTTCCTCAATTATTTCAATTGCTTCTTTATTGTTCATCTTATGATGTTTTTAATTATGCTTTCTCCTATTATTATTGTTATTGTTGTTATTTCTAGCATGAGTAGCTAAATTCGTAATTTAGGGTGAAAGGGGATCTAGGTTGATTATAAGGGGGTTTATATTAATAAGTTGATTGTTAAATTGCTTTTGATTGTTGTTCAATTATTGTCTCGAATCTAATTAATCGATTACTGATCAGAGTTAATTAATTAGTGTTGCATAAATTGAGACTTTCACCGACCGGGTTAGAATCAATATAGGCTGCGATAATTGAATAGACCTAATTTAATGACAGTGACCGCATGTTAAGTTAGATCTTAAGGACATAGTAAAATCGACCGATCTTATGGCCTTAAACAATCTAATTGCTCTTTCAATAAATTAAATCTCACCCCCGACTAATTAACCTAGTGAACCCGATCCCTAGACTTCCCTTTATTATTAAATTCGTCTTATTTATTTAATTGCAATTAGTTTTAGAAATCAACTCAAAACCCTCAAATTTGTTACTTTAAGACGGACTAAAGAATTAGCAAACTAGATAATTACCGCCTCTCAGTGGATACGATACCCTACTTACCGCTAGCTATTTGTTAGTAGTATTATAGGATTACTTTGATTTAGGGGACACGACTTTACCCTTATCAGCTAGGATGGAGGGGAATCTACGGGTTAAATAGGACTTGTTTATGCGATTAATTAGATCAACGATTCATTGCTTTGCGCACGGCTTTGCTTAAATTACATGTTATCGCTTACCAATTGATTTGTTAAAGTACCCAGCTTATTAATTGAGCATTGGAGATCATAGCCTAAGATCGTAAGCATGGTTATTGATTAGACTTAGATGTAATCGGTAGGATTTAGCTAATGAGACGCTAAAGCCCGTTAGTATAATCCAAAGATCGATAATTGATCCAAAAGGACTTATCTTTTGTCTAACTGCAATTTTTTGTTGATTTGATTAATTCGCTATGCCTTCCATATGAACGCCGTAGTGAACATGACATCCTAGTATTTCCTCTATTATTGTATTTGCTTTAAGTCTTGCAGTCTCTTAGTTTTAGAAATCAAAATCAAACAAACCCTAGAATCGGATAATTTAAACCAGTTTAGTAATTAGTAGTGACTTCCGTCTCCTTGTGTTCGACCCCGACTACACTAGCTTCGGTTAGACTTGTTGGATTATTATCTTTGATTTGCCAGGTACTACTTTTTGTAACGCAGAGCCTTTTGGCCTAGTACTCCATGCTCTGTGTTCTTCCTTCCAACTTAATCTAAGATCAAGTTTTCCTCTTTCTCCTTCTTTCTTACCTTAATTATGTATTTTGTTATTGTTCCTATTTTCTTATTTCAATTTATGAGTAGTTAATTTCCCTTGCTAGGATTTAGGGGAGCCATGGTTGTATGACGGTTTATTATTAGGTTATTTGATAGATCTGTCATAATAATCGCATTTGTGATTGATTAATTAGTGCACATAACTGATTGATTAAACTGGTAAACTCTGACCTAAGATCGAAAGCCTGGTGAGAGTTAGACCTGCTACAAACAATATAGTGCCCTAATAAGTTGCGAGAGCCGTTAGAAGCATTCTAGGGCGAATAGAAGACCGAAAGGACCTTTTCACTACCCTGGAGACCTTTTTATGACTCGCCATTGACCCTTGCCTTGACCGTTATTGTCTTTCCTTGGTGACCCGATGTCCAAGCCTTTTCTCTTATTATTTGAACTCATTTTCTACTCTTTATTTCTCTTCCCTTCACTACTTTTAGTTTAACAACCAAACAAACAACCTCCGATTTTGTTACTAGATGGACTATAATTTAGCAAGTAGATCATTTTAGTCTCCTTGTGGATACGATCTCGACTTCCTCTACTGCATTAGTTTAGGCTTGTTGGTTATCTTTTATTAGGTGTGCAATTAGCATGTCACAAACATAAGTGGGATTAACTGGATTAACGAACCTAAGAAGTTGTTGCATATAGACAGCCTGAGACAGGCATTGTTTATATAAGCGGGCAATGAAGGGGCCATCCACGGCGTAAAGGAAGAGATAATAAAATAAGACAGACATTAATGGGTTTAACAACCAGGATAGCGTGTCATTGTAGTCAAGACCTGGTCGTTGATGAAATCCTTTAGCAATTAAGCGAGCCTTGTATTTCTCAACTATTTTTATTAAATAATTTATCAAGTTAGCTCTTAGCCCTATGCTATAATTTTCATATTAGTCATGCATGTTCTACTATTTTCCAATATTAAGTATTAACCATGCTCTCCTATTTTTCATAAGGTAGCGGTTGCGGTTCCCTCGTTACAAAAATAAAGAATGTAAATAGTAAATACATAAAACGTTAGGATAAACAAAAAAAAAAACCGGCCCATGTTGGACAATATTATTATTCTTGGCCCGGCCCATATCCGGCCCGAATCCATAAATGATCAATTAAAGGGTGTGTAAATGAGTCCCATTAGGGTAGATTTTGTAAAATGGCAAGATTCCATCCTCAGCATATCATTGTTGGGTAGAATATGAAATCCCAAGTCATGTATATTGAAAGTATATGAAACTAGCTAGTACTATATAAATATGACTAATTATTTTACTTGAATGACATGCAAAATTGAGTAGTATCAATCATCCACAATTCAAGTGAAACAAAGATGACAAAACTCGTACTCTTATTACTTCCTCTCTTCCTTGCATTAGCCCAAGTCACAGCGACATCTCGAAGTCTAAGCCTGGCGCAGTCACCCTCTGAACAGCTGCCTGCAGGAATATTTAAACCCGTTGACAAGGAACACTACAAAGAGGCCGTTACGGCTGCGCTAGATGTCCTGAATTTGTTTAACGATGGTGTGCCTCTGCTAGAACCAGTAGAAGATCCTAAATGCGACTTACGTTTATTGGGAACTAGATTTCATGCCCGTGCGTTGCACGGGATATAAAAATCGACTCATCTTTAATTGCTATGGAATTTTTTGGACAAACATTCAACTTATTCGATGTTTTGATAATTCCCCATCTTAATCGTTTGATAATGTTATAAAAAATTTCAATTAATGTTTTGATAGTCCCTCATCTCAATCATTTGATACTGTTAAAAAAAATTCAATTGATGTTTTGATAGTCCCCCGTCTCGATCATTTGATACTGTTAAAAAAAACGTCATTGCTCTTTCATGTACGTACTTTACTTAATCATGTACATTTTTTCATAATGTTTCCATACCCTACCCTTCCCTCAACAAAGAGAAAAAACAAAATTTCCCTTTCTTCTATCAAAGACATAATCAAATTCCTCCCTCAATTTACAATCATTGATCTCAATTATCATACTCCTAAACAATAAATTACTTTATTTTATCTATTAACTACTTTAATGTTCGGATTAAATTGATTGATTTACACGTTATATTTTCCAATAGGATTCTGATTTTTTTTTTTGATTAAATTTTGTGAGAAAAGGGTGGTGGTACGATAGTAAGTGAGGGTCCGATGAGGAGAGGCGGGTGGAGGGGATGCGGTGGCAGTGGTTGTGCGGTAAGGAAAGGGGCGGTGTAACGGAGGCGTCATAGGCAAGCCGCCGTTAAAGCACTGGGAGGGGGTTTCTCAGATGGTGCAATTGCGATTGTATGGACGGTGGTCGACCTGCAGTGCAGTTGTCATCGCCGACCGAGGGAGGGAAGTTGGTCGCAGCAAGGAGAGGCGGGGAAGGACGGTGGCATAAGGGGTGTTGGGTGGTGGTTGCAGAAGGGTGGTGGTAGACAGGTAGAGGGGTTAAGGGAGAATATGGGTGTTGAAGTTAAAGGGGTATATTGGTCATTTACGTACATGAAAAAGTAAAATCCGTACTTGAATGAGCACCACCCAATAAAAATTCAATTAATGTCTTGATAGTCCCCCATCACAATCATCATTTGATACCGTTAAAAAAAATTCAATTGATGTTTTGATAGTCCCCCGTCTCGATCATTTGATATTGTTAAAAAAAAATTCAATTGATGTTTTGATAGTCCCCCGTCTCAATCATTTGATACTGTTAAAAAAGAAATTCAATTGATGTTTTGATAGTCCCCTGTCTCAATCATTTGATACTGTTAGATCAATTATAATTATGTCTTCTATTGGATTTATGCAATGCACGTAGACCTGTACTCGGGCCGGGCTAGGGCACGTATAAAGTAGATAAGAGATGTTAAATATGATCAATAAAAAATTTGAAAACTATATTTGAGATAAAGAGGGAAAATTGAATCTACGTGCAATGTATATATATATAGGCTTCATGTATTATACGCGACGGAGAAGTTTGAAATTTAGTCGACTTCTACGTTATAGTTCGTATAATTTTGATTTAATATTAAGTTTCATGGTTGGCATGAGATAGATGTTCTCGGTCTTTCCCATTGCAAATATCTAGCTGTTACTTATTAAATTATTACGGTAGTTCGTAAAAGTTGGAAACTCTATAATCGCACGAAAAAAAACTTCATTTATTAATATAGATAGATATATAATCTACGCATATATCCAGTTTATTTTTTATATCATATGGTAGATATATGATACAACTCTTGAGAGCTCTTTAAAATCTTTAGTTTTGTATTGTGTTAGGAGACTATCATTAATAAACCTTTACTTTTGTATTGTGCTTTGTAAGTTAGATATTGTTTGAAATGAAAACAACTTTATGTGTGTTAGTTGTACATTACAGGTTGTCTATGTGACACCAACATTAAGTGATTTTTGCTTCTCTTATTCATGTTCTGATCTTAACTCTTTTCCGGGTAGTTCTCATCGATCTCCATTTTACTTTTTATATCATATCGTAGAGATAATGATAGAAAATCTTAAGAGTTCTTTAAAATAGTATTTATAAGACTCGGAAAAGTTTACTTTATATATTATATCGTAGAGATAATGAAAATCTTAAGAGCTCTTAAAAAAAATATTTATGAGGCTCGAAAAATTTTTGGTTGATACATAAGGTCCAAATATGCCTCTTATTTATAGTCATAAGATCACACCACCTTATACTAATCTTTCGATGTGGGACAATTCTACTATTTATATGTAGTATATTCACCACACCTACCTTATTTTCCAATGTGGGACAAAACTAACTAAAAAGTACACAATGTTACATACTAAGAAGTATATCATCTTTAATATGTGCAAATAATATGAAATTTATACTCTAATGATAGCATTTTTTACCACGAAGCTAATTATATTATTTGCATAATTTTTTTACCGACATTTTCTCGCCAAATGAATTGTAAAAGTTTTTATATAAAAATTGGAAATATCACTTGAATATAATTTAGAAATTATATATTATGGTAATTAAAATATTTTCCATTTTATTTTTTTACATCAAAAATATTAATTATGATACTTTCTTTAATTGATTTTTGATGATGTGGACGCTCTAGAATTGCTCGAAAAAACTCTCTTTTATATATATATATATTGATTTTGAAAGCCGAGTACATGAAGGACGTCAAGGCAAATAGAACTTACTATAAAATGTTGCTAAATTTAGAGCAAGAGAATCATCTTGCAAAAAAGTGTGTTTATAGTTTATTAGTATATCCCAGACCTGAAACTAATCATAACCCCTATACCGTTCACTTTCATCAAGTTAGTTGCTCTTACTAAAGCAACAATGCTGAACTACAATTTGATGAATAAATACAATCTCAAATAATAAATTGATCATGTACCAAAAATAATACAATAAATTGATGATATACTATTACTCTTTGGTTGCTTCTCAAATTGTATCGTATTTTCATTCGAGAAATTGTTGGGTATACGTATCAGGTGTATCATGTCATCATACATTTTACTCAATAAGAATATTAGAATTGACTAAATTCTCCATAAATAATACGGAGAAAAACATGATCTTAATAAAGTAAAAACTGTAGCATCTCATTGGTTAGGGTGTATGATATAAGTTTGTACACCCAGTAGGGCTTATAATTTTTTGTTTTCATTAACCAATTCACCTTATTTCACATTTATTTGTTCTGCATTTTTTTTATTGTGTGTAAGGGGTATTTTAATCAACGGTGCTATTGTTAAACTTTTTCACTTTTTACAAAATACCCAATATTTTAAGTTTGTGCACATAAAAAAGCCTTCATGTTTTGATTTTCATGCACAACACACCATTTTTGTCACTATAAAAAATTTGAATCGGGCATTAATCCTAGATCGGAATTCAGAATCGACCTTTTTTTTGTTCTGTAATGATTATCTCGTCAAAATTTACGATTTGGGGAAAAAAAATTGTTGGGTGACGTTTTCTAGGTTTTTTGTGTATTATGTGCAAAAACTTACGAATTTAAATAGTTGGGTACCACGCATGCAAAATGGCAAAGTTTAGAGGTACAACGTGAATTTACCGTTTAATCAAAAGCAAACAAATGATTGAGACGAAGCAAACAAATGATTGAGACGAAGCAACAAGGGTCTCGTACTAATGAGGGATCGCTCACTAGCACATTTCTCGGGACTCAAGGTGTGTGTGCCGGGAATCCTAGTCATGATTATCAACGGTTCTACACACGAAGGCAATAAAAGTAAGCAATACGATTATGGAAAGCAAGAGCCGGGCAATATCAAGCTTAAAGGTGAGAATCTATTTTTATTGACTAGCACTCCTCAAAGAGGCTTATTTGATAATGTATGTTCAGAATAGCGATACGTTTTCTAAACGCTTAAAAACGTATCTTAAACAAAAAACGAAACTTCAATATTCGACACGCAGGAAGTAGTCTTGTTGTACTAAATGAAACTAAAAATAAAAATGAAAAAACATAAGAAGAAATATGAAATCTAAGGGCTCGGAGTGATCGGACCACACACGCAATTACAAGGATTATGCAGCTCATTACACAAGGCAGCTCAAGGCCCAAAATATATATTATCCCCACTGGCCACCACCCCAAGTTGATTTCCCGCACTTTCTTGGTCCTATCCTCCTATGTTACTCGTATTTACCAAGCGTACATTCAGCTTTGTTCAACGATTTAGTAAGGATATTGTTACATCACGCTCTTATAATTATTGCATTATACTGGAGTAGGCCACAAAATAAGGTAGAGGTTCATAGCTAGGGGATGTACAATAGAATGCGAACAAGTGGTATCAGAAGTTGACACTTTGGCTCGGCCCCAAAGATGCAATGGGGTGATGTTCTAGTTATCTAGTTCGAGATGATTTATAGTGACATAATAATACACTTGAATTTGTCATAAAATACCCGTCTAAAATAAAATTTAGCGAATCAAAAATCGTCTCACACCCTCACATAATATAAGACCCAGACACTTGAACTTGAAGAAAAGTCCACAATTTTATTTTTTCTGATAAAGTGAAGAAAAAGAGCAAAGAAACAAAACCAAAAAGGTCAATTTTATCCAACTCACCCAATGACCCACTGCCACGTGTTCTTAAATAGACATAATTAAATGGAAACAAAAAAGACTTTTCAAAAGCATCCAAAATAAATTTGTGGCTGAAAAATGTCGAGTAACTGACGTGGCAATTAATTTATATTATTAAATAAAAAAATACATCAAATACTGAAACCATGATATTCTACTCTTCACAAATCACAACTCTCCAAACACAAGTACACAACCTTGTTTCTCTCTCTACCAAACGACGAAGCTTAACATATTAAACGACATCCTTTCCTCTCTTTATTTTACGAGTTCGTTAGTTTTGAGGCGCCAAATAAAAGAAGAAATGAATTTGGATCCTGCAATTACTTTGTTTGGGAAAAGAATTCAAGTTGAAGATTCTCCTTGTGATAATTATGATGCTAAGCACCATAAAATTGAACTTATTAAGGTACGTGTCCGTCTTTGTTATTTGTTTACTTTAAATTAAATTCTTTATCATAACGAATTAATTAGTTAATTTTTTAAATAGGTCGTTGGAAGTCAATTTGAGTTTTTATTAGTCATTTGTTGGAATTGATATTAGAATTAGTGGTCCAGTGACGGAGTTAGAATTTGAAGTTTGAATAGTTGAAACGAAGTGACAAATTAATTAATATTAGGGAGTTAGTAAGAAGAATAAACTATTTCTAACAGAAAAGTTTCATTTTTTCAATGCTTATGAATTTTAGGATGATCCATAATAAATTAAGGTGAAAATTAGAACGATTGGCCGTAATTTGTCTATACAAAAAGCGCAAACAGTTTAGTGAGTAGATACAAAGATCCTAATATTATGAATTATGATCAATTGGTTCCTGGAGATAAAAACGAGATATATCCCGTCACAAATGAGAGTTTATGTACTGAAATGTATATGGACTTAAATAGACAGTCAAGTCGATCCCGATTTAAGATAGAGAAATCAGCTGTTACGGTCTTACCAAAAATAGATCTCTTACTCCGATGTAGGGTGATAGGATATTTGGTTTGGTTATTACTTATTAGTCCCTCCGACTCAACAGTTTCTTTGAATTTTTATTCTTGCGTGAGGAATATTTTAATAAAACGTAAAGAATTTGTCGAGTTAGAGGGTGTACTTACTAGTATCATGACACTTACTAGTCGTGTATTTCAGGAAGTGCCAGAAGAGGAACCAGTGGAGAATGAAGAACAGGATAATTCGACAGACGAGGCCATGGACGAACCCACAGATACACCAGAATTGTCAAAAATTACTGATGATAGCGAGAAAGTGATCGACAGTAAGAAGGATTCCGATCCTGAGAAGGATGAAAAAGAATCGAGTGAGACAAAGGAACCGCTCAAGAAACCAGACAAGCTACTCCCATGTCCTAGGTGTAAAAGCATGGACACTAAATTCTGCTATTACAACAATTACAACGTTAATCAGCCTCGACATTTTTGTAAGGCCTGTCAGAGATACTGGACTGCTGGTGGGACTATGAGGAATGTTCCGGTTGGAGCTGGCAGACGAAAGAACAAGAATTCTGCTGCTCGGTTCTGTCAGATTACTGTCTCAGAAGATGGGTTACACCGCCCTGGGATAAAGACGTTGACATTTGGGCCGGACACTCAGGGTGTGGAAAATGTGTATGACCGTTCAAGTGGTTCGACTGTCACAGCAGTGTCGATGGATGACCAATCAAAGAAAAACCGATCAGAAGCAAATCCACATTTTAACGGGTTTGCCAATCCGATGCAATGCTTTCAGGGGCCTTACATGTGGCACCCTGCTGTACCATTTTGCCCCACAGTTTATCCCATGCCAATTTTCCATCATCCCTACTGGAACGGATCTCCGGTTCCTTGGAATGTTCCGTGGGTACCCAATCCGAACAGTCCTACTCTAGGGAAGCATACAAGGGACGGTGAAATCATAACTCCGAGTATGAATACCACCAGCAGCAGCAACACCAGTACCAGTACCACAACCAGTAAAATTCTTACACCAAAGACGTTGAGGATCGACGACCCTAATGAGGCAGCTAAAAGCTCTATATGGACGACACTCGGGATTAGGAAGGATAAAGGTGATTCTGTAAGCAGAGGATTTTTCAACAGCCTTCACTCGAAGGAGGTAGAGAAGAACGACTGTGAAGTAGATGTCGGTGCAGCATTCAAGGCTAACCCGGTAGCTTTGTGTAGATCAGTCAACTTCCAAGAGACAGCTTGATGTTTGAAGTTCACTTGTATATGAGGCTCTGCACATTTGGCTTTTAAGCCTATTTTAGTTTAGCATAGTTGAGGAGCAAGCGCATCATCAATTACTTCCTCCGTTCCAATCATTGTTACCATTACAAAGAATAAAAGGTAAACAAATGATTGAGACGGGGGAAATATCTTGTAGCATATTCAAATCAGCGTTTCCCCCCCTTTTTAAATTACGGAGTACCCTTTTTTCATCTTTATGTTCTTCACCCGTGATTTTGTACATAGTGTAATATAGGTAGGCGAAATAAGCCCGATATATACTTGTATCACAAATTCTCATTTGTATTCAGCATTTGATGGTCTTCGTCTAACTTGTATTAAGCAAGTCTTGTTTGTGAATTGTGACAGTCACAAGCTTGTGACATCTCACAAGTCGCAACCCTCTTTTCCTTTTAGTACAAACTAGGTTAGATCCCGCACAATCCATGCTCAGTATTTATAGAATTTTTATTTTTTAGTGTATTAGATTTTAAATTGACACCTGAACACCTCATTATTTTTTATATTCACCAATTTTGATTTAATCAATTTGTGAACTAATAAGAAAATTGAGCAATGTTATGAAATCTGTATTTTAATGCAAATTTTTTTACCTCAAATTTAATGATTCAATTTTAAATTTTCTTAATTCTTTTTTAATGATTTTGTTTTGTCATTAAGCTAATAAATACAGTTTATAGTTTGTTTCATACGGAATTAATATTAAGTCATTCTCTAATAATAATACTATAGTAGCATCAGTAAACTATTTAACGATTTTTATTTTATAGATTTAACCAATTTTATAATTTAGAGTTTATTGAAGTCTGAAGATATTATAATTTGATGAAAAGATTTATTTTATGAAATGATTGTTAAGTGAATAAAATTTCATTTGTTTCCATTTTTAGTTATTGCGCTTTGGAGGGAAAATTTTTCATGTTCCTTATTCTCTTAGTATATAGGAGATTTTTATTTTATAATTTAGAGTTTATCGAAGTCTGAAGATATTATAATTTGATGAAAAGATTTATTTTATGAAATGATTGTCAAGTGAATAAAATCTCATTTGTTTTCATTTTTAGTTATTGCACTTTGGAGGGAAAATTTTCCATGTTTCTTATTCTCTTAGTATATAGAAGATGTCATAACTTGTGAACGTCAAAAGTCGCAAATCCACAAAGGTATGTCCAATATCCAAATCATATGGTATGTAAACGTGGCCCTACATGGTCATCAATTAGACAACTACGAACCAATACTACGAAAAGATATTATATGCAAACAAACCAAGGCCACAAAATGCATTATATAATATGGACCCCAAGCACATAAGTTATTCATAAGTGTTTGGCTTTCTTTCACTTTCTTCTTTCTTTATAACTTTTTCATACCTTTATATGGAGAAAATGTGCCCCTTTCATTATCATGAATTAATCACTTAGGTCCACTTTATTTTGGATGTTATCGTTTACTTTAAGGCTTGTGGATGAGTATTCAAACTACTAATGGAAAATATCTACTCTTTAATTAGACTGGTTTATGTGAACATCATAAGTCCATAACTCCATATATAGGCCAACAATTGTCAACCTTGGCCGTTAATGTTCATATCAGTTGTCCTAAATTAGAGCGGATAAGTTGGTGGTTGTCTTGTCGACGACTCGATATTGTTCGACCCTACAACGGGTCGGTCAATCAGGTCGAGTTTTGGGTCAGGCTAGATCAGGTCGGGTCGTTTTCGGCTCTGTAAGAATTTGGGTTGAATCGGGTCATTTCCGGGTATATAATTATCAAATTCTTTGTAGATAAAGGACAATATCCAACAATAAATATTCGGATTGGGGTTATGTTGGTTAGGCTGAATTCGGATTACAGGTCATGTTCGGGTCCTCTGTTCGATATCAGGTCGAGTAGAGGCCAGGTTCTTCGGGTCGGGTCAATTTTGCCGGTCTAGATGTTGTTTAGAGTTTGGATTAGATCGAGGTGATTAAATGCGAACTCGGCTGAACATGAGTTGGATACAACATGAACATTGGTCCTAGGACAAACGAGTTGGCGAGTTTGAGAAGGGTTAGCAGAGTGGCCTTTGTAAGTCCTTTTTAAAATACATTGTATCTCTTCA